>JANTFA010154306.1:0-20708 GCA_026413405.1 Phytosciara flavipes
GGTAAATATACGAGGAAATACCAAGTAAATAAGGAAATGATTACACACCATTTGGGCGAGTGAGAAACCCCTCGGTTGAAGCAGATTGTGTTTCTGTTTCCGTTTTGAAACAGTTTAAACCATTCAAAAGATTAGATGGAATTGAGATTTGTACTATCTTGCCTCCTACCTATGCCTCCCCACATGTATAGTCATTTCATCCCCACACACAGCCGAAGATTGAATCATTTAGTATGAGTCAGATCATCTACTTTGTATATTCATCCCGTTCTCGACGCACGACTGATAAGCAACTGCCAAATGGAATACACAAGAATCGGATAGCGTTGAATTTTCATTTATAATGTTAGGGCTTCGATCTCAACAAATCATTGGCCTATAGTAGTTGTGAATACCAATGAACGTTAAAACCAGGTATGGTCTGATCATACAAGCCGGAGGACATAGCGATCTCATATAAACAAATTCACTTCTCATGTGAGGTGAGTTCGTTTATATGAAATCGCTATGTCCTCCGCTCCATACAAAGTTTGACATTCGACCATACCGGGTTTATACTTTCATTGGTGAATACACAGCTTCGGTGATGTCAAATCTAGTACTTCAAAGTCTAACGAACTACTGTAACAGAGGAGTGAATATGGTACCAGATTGACTGTGGAGTTGGATTTTGAATTAGATTTTCATTAACAATAATTCCACTTCCACTCAGACAACCGAAGCATCTCTGATTGTTGACGAACATCAATCATTGAATTTTATTTACAATTACAAGAAGTTACAAACGAAATCCATTTTCGAATTGGTGGAAAATTATTTCATCTCGAGAATCCATTAGGTTAGCTCAATGCAAAACTTTAGCAAACTCAGTTAACTTGCACCGAAATGACAACTATAACACTCGACACACGATAGATGTATACGGCTCCTAGGTTATACACATTGCTATAATTGTATGAGTGTGTTCCTTCAATTTTGATGTCTAGGCAATTAATGTCATCTGATAATTTGCATATCGTAATGGAGTTATATGAACGTGGAGAGAGACGCAAGGATATGCATTTATGCTCAACGGTATGCTTTTGTAAAGCTTGTGCAATGATTAACTCTTTCGCTTCCCGAAGAAATTAAATTTGCATAAAGGAGAAACTTTGGAAACAAGTTTTAAACATTTTAATGTTAATTTGCTGAATGTATGCAACGAGAATGGAAATGTATGTGCTGCGTATTATATACGAATCTGCATTCACCCTAAGCTGTAATATGTTTGAAGGAAGCTGCTGCTGCTGCTGTTGGGGTATATGGTTTTGTAATATTAAACATAACATTTTCGTTAAATTTATTATTATTTAGTTTAAATTGCAAATTAATAAATTTGTATTTTGCGCGGAAGTGTGTGTGTGAGTGAGTAAATCAGCAATGTCACGTTGAAGTAATCGCTCGGTATTATAATCTGGCAACTACATGGCTTAACTGCTTACCGAGCGATGACGACAGTTGTTGTTACTACAGTAGCTTATTGGAGTATATAAGTGCTAGCATGTCGAGTGGCGGACTAGCATTGTTCGGATATCAAGTGGCCATTGATTTGTCTTTTAAAAAAAAACGCTTCGGTCACAACATCATGAACTTGGAAGGATTAGAGGGACTATTGGAAATCTAAGTCATACTTTTAGACAACCGGACCTGTAGTCTTTTCTCAGAATGACTCTAAGCAGAGGTGGGACTCTGCTTCAAGCTCCTTATGTAAAGTCTGAGTCCGAAGTTACGTTATTTCACATCCCACGGAAATGATCTTTTACCTGATGAAATTTGAGCGTGGCTTGCCTCTGACACATGTTTGTTATACACCTCAAACTAGAGTTAAAGACCCTAGCGTTTAAAACTATCGTATGCTAATTTGATGCTAAATTGATCTCTGGAAAATTCACCAAAATCAAGTTAATTTTACTCGAAATATGAGCAAAAAACTCAAAAATTCAAGATGGGGGATGGTTGTCATTTTCTAAGGTCACCGAAAACTGTTTTACCGCTTTATGGTCGACATAACGTTTAGAAAAACAGATTCACGAAAATTGGACAAAATTTACTCGACAAAAAAAACTCTACCCCCACTGGCCTGCCGAATAGTTCGACTTAGGCTCACTATGAATTTTGACCATTTTTTTCCTGGTTTGGTGTAGTCAATACTTTTCATTTGTACCATCTGCACTACTCCGGCCATATCTCTGAGCCGGTTCGATCGATTTTGCTCATATTCGATAGTAAACTGGCATTTATGAATACGAATCGAGGAATAAAAGTCCCACTAAGATTGATTTCGTTTTACTCAAGTTCAAAGAACATAGTTTCTGTGATGAATTTAATTAACATTACAAAAATCATTACGACATCTATTGTTGAAGACGGTGCAACATTTTGTTTACAACGCGAAACCTTTAAACTGTCAAGGTATTTAAGTGCTTCTGCAGTTTTTGAAGTCGTTTAAATAGCAGAAGCAAGCACTTAAAGCATTGTACTTACGAGGTTTCAAGTTGTTTACTTGACGAGTGACCCTTCGGGTCGGGCCATAACACCCAACTCTTCAAGTAAACAACTTGGAACATCGGAAGTAATTTACTATTGAATGGTTTGGCACGTATTGCGACTTGTTGGACGATAGATCGCAGCTTGATTTCAGTACAATAACCACAGAAACTGTGCAATGTACTCGAATCTGATCCGCGTTACTATCTAGGGGCCAAACGAATTTCAAACCGTCGCGTCGTACGCCGAAATGTATGGAGAAAATTTCAAAAATGTATGAAGCATACGCTTTTGTGACAAAAGTTTTGTCAGACCACCCTCCCCCTATAGAGCGTGCGTAATTTGTGTTGAAATAATTTGACTCAAGTTATCGTGGTTACAGACAGAAGTGGCATCTAGGGGTGACCACAGAAGATTTGCCATTACTCAGGGATTTGAATTTGACGTACGGGTCCAAAAATGGTGAGCTCTGGCTTAAGTAACTTGATAATAAAAAGTTCTCGAAGGAGAGCAACTTCAATGTTACACTCAAATCATCTGTTATTAACAGAAATCACAAGTAAAGACTAAGCGATGAAATCTGACAAATGTGGTAATTTATACAAAAAGTTATGTTAAAATGAAGTACAAGATTTCAAATTGCTGAAACTACCTAAATCAAAATGATTTTATTCTGCAATAACTTTAACTAAAAGCTGTGTGGTATGGTAACTGATAACCTCATTGTGGTTCACTACTGACGAACACAGCACTTATCAATGACATGTATATGACATCACCTCAACGTAATGTAGAATGCGACCTCATTACATTACATTGAGATGAATCGTAGCCGTAGGTAAATGCACTGGTCAAAAGGTCACTTTTTACGTGATAATGAGACAACGGACTTAAAATCATTCACTCAATTTAAACCCCAATTATTATTTATCGTAAAAGTTAAACTCATTGAGATATAGTTGATTTTAATTGACTTAGCCATTGAAAATTCCAAATTTCAACACCAAAAATAGAGAAATTTTCATTGCAACTGAAAACAATTTATAAAACCCATTATCAACTGGACAATTTTAATTGACAATTTGATAGTTTCATGCTATCAATGGAGCAATTAATACAACGAACAAAAAAAATCGCATACAAATTGAAATGAACAATCGTTTTGACTTCGTTAGTGCAGACAATGTGAATTCATATTTAAGTGGAAAATATTCAAATCAAATGCCCATCATATACATCCGGATTGTATTTTCAAAAATGCGATCATTGAGATGATTAATTCAAAATATCAGCGATGTCAGGTGCTAAAACAGCCATCTACTCGAAGTTTTGTTCAATACAAAATTCATTTGATATTCACGGTTGAATGGTTCTGCGATTAAAAGCCATCAACCGGTCAGGGAAGTATATATAGACGTCGGTCGGTAGTAAAAAATTCATGTCAAAATGTGACCAGGCTTCGACAGGGACTCTGATTGTTTTATGACCTGTCGGGAAGTAAAGTGTTTTTTATCTCCCAAATCGTTAGACGTTAGACAGACTACATGCATTTCCGTCTCGTAATAGGGACTTTGTTATTCATTAAAGTGTTGCTGCAGTGTTGCCACTTGCTGTAAGATGCCATTTTTCAGGTTCAATCCGAAAAAAACGCAAACCTGAAATTCAGTTGTGGTAACTTCAGGTTCAGGTTCAGGTTCACTGAAAATTCCCGGTCAACCTGAATCTCAAGTTATCAAACCTGGAATAAAAGATTTGAATCAGCTCATGGGTAAGACCTGAACCTGAACTGATTCAAATCAGGTTTTTCCAGTTCAGGGGCAGGTCAGGGGAAAGCTGGCCTGTTTCAAGCATTATTTGTCAGATCCCATTCTCCTCCAATCCGTGAGGATGGAAGGTCTTCTGTTATTCATACTAGATTTTTGGTCGAAATGTTTACGTGAATTTCTGTGAGATACGAGAGTTGACGGTAGAGTCACAGTCTTTGGTTCGAATAAACCACTTCTAAGTTTCAGAAAAGTTCGAAGCCAAGTTACGTAATCTACTATCACAATGCATGCACCAACATATAAATCCACCCGGCAGACAGATTGATTTCGATCATATATGTGAGCCATATTCTAGGTACTTGTACCCATAAATTGGCTAAAGGAAACGCACACACGTGAGTGAACGAAGCATAAAATCTTCTTTCGATACACCATACAAAATACACGGACCCGAACCCAATAAAATCTACAATAAATCGCTAAAATTTACTGAAAACAATTTGCATGTTTAGTAGGATTTTCTTGGATTAATTCCCATTGAGCGCATCGTGACTGTTCCCCTTCGTTGCGTATTTGTTTATTTAAATATACCTTACAGGATTAACAAAGCGAATACGTTACAATTATTTTGGTATAGAGTATACGGTAGCGTGTATGGCAGCGCGAGAGTGGAGCAGGATTACATCAGGCTTCGGAAATAAGCTCATGCCTCCCGATGATGGAAGGAAACTTTTTAACAATTTAGATAGCGAATTTCATCAAATTTATAAATTTCCGAATTTAAATTCGCATTTTAAAGCAATTAATGTCGTTTCACGTGTTGACAGTATCACTTTCGAGTACGAATCGTAAATTAATTTCCATTCATTCACTTTATGTTTTTAGGCTCTGAGAAAAGCGTCGGCGTCGGCTGAACAGTGAAAAAGTGAAGCTCATTTCGTATCTCTATGTGTAAAATGTGATGTTATTAGTCTTGTGTTTGTCAAACTTTGGACTTTTTATCTAAATAGAAAGAAACATTGTTGTTGTTGTTGAGATAAAATTTTTCATCATTCATTTGGAAACAAATTTCAGTCATTTTCCAGTCGGTGATACGCTCAAGAAAGTTTTTCGAATTTCCGAAGGGATTTATTATGATGATTAGACTGACGGTAATTTATGCAAGATACCTGAGAAGAAAAAAAGTTCACAACAAAATTGGATAAGCTTTCGGTTCCACAACACATTTAGTACTTTGGGGTTTCGAACCGATCAGATAGATCAGGTGTAGTTTTACAGAAAGTTCGGTATAGAATTGAATAGCATAAGCCCGAAAACATAAAAGAACATCTGAAAAAGCCACAAAAACAACAGAGGCACCTCGATCTATTTTTAATTTAGAGAAACCAACAAAGCTGGGAATTTATTCTCTTTGAATAAGCCCTGCCTCCCAAACTCATGTGCAATTTAGTAGAATGACTCAAACGAATACAACGAATACAAGTAGGTAATTAAGAGCTACGATGTAAGTGGACAATTAGGGCAAAACATGTTACATATCCAGCCGACTATAATATCATCTGTTTTCGAAAATGACAACAAAAATAAGCAATGAGTTTTATCTCATCCTCATGTCGTGTTATATAGCAAAATTCATGTTAAAACAAATGAAGTAGAAGATCTTATGTCAACCTTATGGAGAAGCCTCTAGATGAAACCAAATGGCAGACTTAATGAATATCCCAATGAAGTGTTTGCGTTGGGGAAATGATAATTTTTTCGAAGTTGGAAAGTTGTGCAGAAGTGTGCTTAATCTTAAGAGTTGCTATTCTGATTGAAGATATTCCGGGATCTGGACTCGAACTCGGCTGATTTCGGTCATCGAATCGAAACTAGCGACTACCTACCTCTGCGATTCCAAAACTTGGAAAAAAATTCCATCAACAATTAGGAGTCATTCACAAATTACGCACGCATCAGAACGAAATTTTAGACTCCCCTCGCCCCTCGCACGAGCTAAACTATAGTACTCTAGCTTCAAACAATAACCTTCGAATCTGAAATATCAAGTTTTCGATTGCTTCTGTCTCTACTAGTAAACTTAAATATTCACAGACTTTGTCTCGGCAATTGAATTAAAATATAACAAGCGAAAAATCCAAAAATAGAGAGAGAATCAAATCCACAGTAATAATCGAACCAAACATAAAGTGGGTAATACTTCAAGTTTTAAAACATTTTTTGCAACATTTCAACGGAAAAAAAATCCGCACTGAATGATTCGAGTGAGTATGGATACAATCCCGAAAAGCATTGAATTTAATTTTGTTTTTTTGTTTTTCCGATTTTGTTTTGTTTCCGTTGATGAATATCAACTTTCACCGGCAAAGGTTGAACAAGAAAATTGTAGAAAAAAAGGGGGAAGAAAATTGCAATAATTTAAGTTTGAAATGAAGTTCGAATCGATCACAATCAATTTAGTTGGGACGGAAGTTCGACACACACTCGCAAAAAGATTAACATTCACCGAGAACAAAAGTTTTGCATTTTCCAGACAATATTCGCGTACCCGAACTCCGAATCGAATCTTGAAGTTCTCGTAAACAATCTCATTTCACATAAAATTACTTTTACCAACAATTTATTGTAGATATAATTAAATCATCCAGCTGTGGACACATTATGTAATTTATGACCGGCGACGATGTTATACACATGCATACATAGATGACGCTCATGGAAAATATATTGTTAACGGATATGAGGAACACTGGCTATGATTTATAATGTTTGTTACATACAAAGAGAACTTTTAGACGGTCATAATTTTAGGAATATTTCCTATCCTTTGTGGAGCTAAGTTTTCGTAGATTTTCTCTTTTTGTCTGCATAATAGGCGGAGCTTTTTCAGTTGAATGTAAATTATATTTGCACATAAAAGCATTTCTATGTACCCTCACACACACCGTACAAGATTGAAGTTAATTGGAATTGAAGACCTGAATTTCGGCAAATTTTTGTTATTATAAAGAACCAATTTAGAAAATTGGTTTAAACAATATATTGAGCCTTTGTCTAGTGCATGAAACACTTGGATCTGGGCACCATATCATCATCAAGCTTCTACTAGAGAAAGTCTACAATTTATCGTGGGAATGGTTTACGTAATCACCGCATTGACGCTTCCGGCAACTTAGTCTTCTGTCAAAGTCTTGAAACTTGAAAGCTCATTCAATGCATTTGAAAGTTCTACAATAAGAGCTTTCATAATGTTTCTCAACATTTATGCGTAAAAACAGTACAAATATGGAGAAGAACCAACTACATTTGTTTAAATCCTTCGAATTTAGCTTGACAGGAGATCCAGTTGCTGGAAGCTCCTCTTGTGGCATTACTTCAAAGTATCCGCAAATCAATTGTTACCGCGAAATTAAGTGTCGAAAATCTTCAGATCCTAAAACCCTATACAACCTAAGAATGTGGGTAGACAATATATTACGAGCATTCCTCTTTTTCATATAATTTTCTGTGCACAAATCAATTAATGTGGACTCAATTGAAAAATGTTTAACATTGGCTTTTGCGGCATTTTCCTAATCCAATTTTTATTGATGTGACATGAAAACTTTTCCAACAACCATAAAACAAATCCCCAGACTTCGACTGGTTGATAGAAAATTTTCACTCGTTTTGCAATAACATTCGTCGTCGCTGTTGATAATGGGAGACGTCATCAAATGTAATTGTTTGAGTTGACTCAAAGTATTCAAGCACCAAGGACAAAAAGCGACACTGAGCTAAACTAACACGGTGTGCTTTAAGTTTTAATTGAAAAAATTTGCATATGGGGTTTTTCAGCGGATTTGGCTTTTTTGGGTCATGGGAAAAAACTTTTCTTCGAAGGGTAAGGACGGCCGCTTTTTGAAATAATGAAACATTTGTATGGGTTGCGGGAAAATGATGAAATCTCTTTCAATTGGGTTTCTAATGATTGGAAATCATTTATGGACACGAAGCAAACCTATTTTTGTATGGTGACATCATTTGGAAAGAGCGATAGATTTCCATATAATCACTGTTGAAGTTAACGACCTTAGGCGATTTCTCATGAAACTTGCTAATTTCATCAGCGATTATTTCGAAATCTTCGCTCTTTACAATGATACCCCCATACACAAAGATGTTTGCTCTGTGTCCACAAATGAACTCTAATCGTTAGAAACTCAATTGGAAGAGATTGATTTTTCATCATTTTCCCGCATCTCATACAAAATCCTCGAAAAATCCTGGTTTTTCTTCATTATTTCAAAAAGCGGCCGTCCCGCCACTCCACACTTCAAACAAAAGTTCTTTCTTATGTTGGAATAAATTCTGACCAATTAAATAGGGTACGATACGATCGAGTAACAGGCTACTTCCTTTGATATAAACATTTTTAAGAGACAAGACAAATGCGAAATCTTTCGCTTCCTTAGTTTTACCATACGTTTTGCTTTCTGTAGCTTTCATTGTTAAGAAATGGAAGAGCAGTTTATAAAATGTTAAGACTGATAAGGGAAACAAGAGAAGGCGAAAAGATTGGTTCAGTTCGTATACAGGCAGACTTTTACAAAACCTAACAAATCTGCTACTTGTTGCGTCTAAATTGACGGCTATTCAGTTGTGTCCACTGGATAGTCCAGTCGCCCCTTTGAGTACAAGTCTATTTACGTCGCATATGTATCGATATATTATGCATGATTACAACTTCCTATGATAGTAAATTAGTCGTAATATTCTAAATTCAATTTGTTTCATTCAATTGAAAACAAAATCGCACAATTTATACTTACAATCGACGTAATAAGTTTGATTCTTTCATTAATGATCTCTTCAATTATGTATGAACTAAACACAATGCTCAAGACATTATGTTACTCATGAACAGCAACAACTTTAATGTCTTAATCAAAACTTTTCATATATCCTCATTCAACATGCCAGTGTGCCTATTATTTCCAATCCACCAGAGAATGTAGAGAATTCGAGATTGTATCAAAAAGAAACTTGCTGCTATATCACAGTGGAGATTCTCTAACATACAAACCCAAGTCTCAGTTAATACATTATGTTGTACGATGGTATCCTTACGGGCTGATTTACAAATGGATAAAATTGCGGTCATTGTCAAATTGAATTTCAGACTTACTAAATGTTAAGGGAAGCTCGATAGTAGATACATGAAATTCTATGTATCTGGCAACAAACATTGTCACATTGGTAAATGGGCAATAAACAACAATTCGTTGGTCACTACATTTGATTACTTCCGTCACTCTGTGTACACTGTACAATGCTCTCTACGACCATCTCCAGATTACTATTATATTGAATGCAATTATCACGGTATGTTCCCATTGCTAGCTTTATGTGTGTTCAGAATTAATTTGATTGGAATAGTGGTCCTGGTCAAGATTACAGCGATTATTGTGCAAATTTAATGGAGTAAAATTTATTGCTGTTTGATCATTCGACGCAACATTCCTTCGTTAACGGCGTCGGTCGACAGTGCAACAAACAATCATTGAAACTTAATAGACTGTCAATGATGAGTCCGTTTAAAAAATAAAATTTGAGTGGATTATTGAAAAATTAATAATTTAAAAATCTAATCTGAGCGATTGGTAAGGAAGTGAAGCCGTGACGCAGGTCTCAAGCCATCATCACGACAAAGTCTTCTCTTTGGGCAGTTCGAAGTAAATGTATGGAAATCTAGTACTTTAAATTTGGCACCACTTTTAATTTTCTGCGACACTGATGGTTGAGATCGTAGAGCAAAAAGTTTTCGTACTACCTAATACAACAGTTCGGCAAAGTTTTTGAACAGGAACCTTGTGAGGTGTTGATATGCGCAAGGGCAACTAAAGCAGTTGTTAAAACCGACGAAACCCTGGCTTTGTGTGGGCTAGATCCCTTGACTTGACTGACTGAATTGTTTTATTGATTTTAAAGCGTCATTCATTTCAAGCGCGAAAAGAAACGAACGTGTGAGACGTAAATCCATACCGGTGAGGAACTCAATTTATCGAACTTACAAGTAACGAAGCAAATATTCCATCTGGAATAATTCCCAGATCCCAGTCCGTTGAAGCCCATATTCGAACTTACGTTTTGGGATTTAATTCACCGTTGATTGAAAATTGAAAATCGGTTGATAATTACTCAAAATTTGAAGCTTTATGAGTTACCGGGGTTGTGAAACATTCGGCCAGAAGCGCCATGTGTGGCTGTTATCAGGAATTAAATTGACTTGCACAGATTATAGAGAGAAACATTTTCAATCATCTGTTATCGACATCGGTGATTAAAATAAGCGATGAGCTGAGGCTAGTATGGTCTTTTGTAGAATAACTCTGATAAAATTTATTGAAGTAATAGAATCACATTAGGTTTGTTGAAAACAGTTACAACAAAGGAAGTAGCAGATTCAGCAATGATGCTGATGATATGTTTGTTATCTGAGAAACCCGAACGAAATTGTTATGTTAGTTACATAGGCGAAGTTCTAGAACTTGCGTCACTATTCGAACTTAAAGAGTAAAACAAATCAAAAGCTTTCAAGAATTATATTTGTTGGACAAGAAGATTTGATGGGTTCAGTTCAGTTTAAGCGGGTCATCTATTTGATTGTCAGGATGAGCACTTCGATTCTTCGAGTATATCCACTGATCCTACGAAACCTAAATATATTTGGCTTGTGGCCGAACACTTCGAATAAACTACACCTGCGCCTGTATTGGATCTATTCGTACTGCCTGCACACTATAATATCAGCCACTTATGCCGTTTTGACAACCATCAATCTTTTATTCTTGGACGACCTGCAAAAAATGATTGTTGCAATGTACCCCACACTAACGATCGTCGCATACTTTTCTAAACTATTGAATTACTACTATTACAAAGATGGCTTCATACGATGCCTGCCCATGTTGTACGCTATTCAAAAAGGAAACACTGCCGACGAGAATCGCTTTGCTAAAAGCCATCTCAAACACATCACCACATTGACGCTGTTCTTTTTCATCATTGGTCAATTTACCATTTTTGCAGCATCATTGAAGCCTTTATTATCAGACATACCGGAACTGCCATTACCTAGCTGGTATCCGATAGACTGGAAACGGAATCGAATGAATTTTTGGATAGTTTATGTACATGAAGTCGTGGGTGCGCTTATTATGGTGAATGTTAGTGTCGGGATCGATGGTTATGTGTGAGTCTTTGGTGACGTGAATTTTGACGGAAATTTAGCTTCCTTCCACTTCAGATATTACCTGATGGGAATGGTGAGTTCTCAATTGGAAATTCTTGGAAATCGTTTGAAGACAGTGGGTGCTGAGATAAATTTAGACAGGTATCGTGGCGACAATGTCAGTGAGCGTGATCGTATGCTGAAGCAGTGTATAGTGGACCATCAGAACATTCTCGAGTAAAATTTTTTGTTCTAAATTTGTCATCGAACTAACTGGATATTCTCTTAAAAGGCTAATTACGTACATGAACGACTACTTCTCGATGGACTTCTTCTCTCAAATTTGTTTGAGTGGCACCGTCCTTAGCACTGTTGTTTATCAAGTCATATCCGTGAGTGCTCCATTTTACACTGAGTCAATTTGTCTAATGTCACAAACATTTTTGCAGATGTCGCCATCTACTGATCCAGTCTTGTTCTCCTATAACATGACCTTCATGATCACAATCTCCACTCAGGCATTTCTAAATAGTTACTTCGGACAAGCGATTTCAACGGCTAGCAATGAACTATCTAGCGCAGCGTATTCTTCGAAATGGTATTCAATGTCGACAGGCGATCGAAAGGATTTGTTGATTTTAATGGAACGCCTCAAAATGAAGAGTGAACTAAAGGCTGGCAAACTTTTTACAATGGACCTGACATTATTTGGAACGGTAAACCTTGGACACAATTCGATGCGATACGAAGTATCTTTCTGATGATTGAATCGTTTTAGATTATGAACTTTGCTTACAGCCTGTATTCAATTCTACGGGGAATCAAATTTTGAGCAGATTCCTTCCATCATCGGAAACATTAGAAACTTTTTGCACATTTCGTAATGCTTTAACTATAAGACTCATCGATTTTGATCCGCTTCAATGCGACATTGTTCCTTAAGATTGATAATTGATATCAATAAAGATTCCTGAATGGTATCTGAAAGCGTAGTCTACAAGCAGTGTTTTTATCATTTGGCTACCGTATTTTGAAATACATTTTAGCAATAGTGTCCAGTCCAGACTATCTAGAAACATTGTGGTATTGGCAATATGAATCACAAGTGAACATCATAATCAAGATACTTTGCACGTTGATGTTGAATAATTAAAAGCAGAAACAACGAAAAGTTTTGGCCTGATTTTTTCAAGGATAATTCAGGTGATTTCTAACCGATTTCGATTAAGTTTCTTCGACGAGATTAGTGAAACAACTGTTTAGAATTTACTCAAGCCTGTAAAGGTTTTTCCCTGATTATTCTTTCGCCTAGCATGCATTTGTAACAACGACACGTTTATTACTAAAAAAAAAACGGCAAATCTACATTGACATCGATAAATCTTTTACTTCGTTTGTTTCAAGTATTGCGTAGTGTTCGATTGCAAATCTTTTACTTCGTTTGTTTGAGCATACAATTAGCTGTATATGTGAGACGCTGAACCCATTTTATCACTTATCATCATCGTTTTCATTGATAACAAATGCTTACTTGAATAGCGTTCGGTGATCACATGCACGCTGTACATTTGTTGTACTTTGTCGAAATATTGTTGCGAATCTTTGCTTTTCGTCGGTCGAAGGCTGAAAGTACCGTCGCCACTCAAGCGAAGAATGCAACCTCTCAAACGTTTTGATCTTTTGATGCCATGTTGTTGAACGCCATAAAATGACTAGATTATGTTTACTCTTCGTAATTGAACAGTGTACGTTCCTGCAAATAATTCATTGTCGAACTCTTCTCGTCGCTAGTAGCTTATTGAGAATGAAAATTATGAATATTTACATGGCGACTGTTATGCCAGTTACTGTAGAATTTTCATTAGATCAAGGTGGTTTCCGGTAGTTTGATGATATTAAGATTGGAAACGTGGATCGGCGAATTGTGTTGAATTTGGCCTTCAGAATTGGGAAACCTTTGTTGTATTGATAAGTATATCTGATTGAAAGTTTGTTGCACGTTACGAAAATTCCTTAGCTGGTCCGAAAACAACATTTCTTCTCGATCTCAGTATGCTGGCAATTCTGTTTGTGCTCGGAATCAAGATAAGTGGCGTCCCTGGACATTTTCCATAAAAGTTAAAGTTTCCTTTGGAATCCCCATCGTAGAAGAGTTTTTTGGGCCACAATTATTCTAAACAATAGAAATGCATCCTATGGCATTCCCGATTCCATTCTTCCTGATATTCCCGCCTCTCACCGTTGGAGATAGTAAACTTTTTAACGTGAAGATAGAACACTTCGTGCTGACTTATTTTGCTGTATATAATACATTGCCTCGAATGCAATAGTTGAAATATGAACATTTCTGCATCAATTGACTGTATAAAAGACTCAATTGGTTTGTGAACCAGCTCGTTGTCAGGCGATTGAGTTCAATACGCCAAAAAAAAGTCCAGCGCTGAGTCATCCGTCTATAAAAATGTTGTGTATTTCTTTTCGGTATATCTTTTCTTACATTTCAATCTTATTGAATGACTTAATGTAAGGCCAATTCTAATTTTCCTCTTATAAACGAAGTGCATTTTCTAGGCGTTCCGTCAGAGAAGTTTCGTCCATTCTCCTTCTATCTCCCATTTTTCTCTTACTTCTGAATTTTCCTTCGATCACTCTTCGCTTTTCCGCTTGACATTCCCTATATGCGGGTAGAGCGTCACCAAAGATCTTTTTAGCCTCCGCAAGAAGACTTTCCGCGTCTTCAAATCTGTTCACAGCAACTATTTCTACATTTGAAGAAAATTTGCGAAATCAAATTAGTGAATTGCAGAATAAATTATAAATTGAGCTCTTACTGGGTATCCGCTTCAAATGCCGCAATCCAAGAAAGAACAGGCGATGTGCTCCCACCAAATTATGCTTTTGATATTCTTCATGCGCTTGTGATACGTGCACCTTGGACTCATTGAATTTTCTTATCATTTCTGATCTGTCCATTACTGCCATTTCTGTAAGAAATTAGAGTTTTTTTATATTGGACTAAATCTAAATTATAAGCAGCGTTTTTCAGATATTTGAATGGATCGTAATTAATTTGTAAATTCTGCTTACCACGCACTTGATCAAAAAACTTATCAATATGCACGCTTCTTAAGGGTGGCATAATGTCGTCGAGTTTTACTTATTTAATTCAGAAGATCAGAATGTTTGTTTACATCAATACGGCTGACTTTTGTTTGTGAACATCGTGAACATAAACATCACAGCTGTGGCAAGGGCATTCTTTTTTGTTTACACATTCGATATGTGAAGGTTGGTAACCCTTACTCACATTCGGAAAAAGTCATTTGACTTTTCGAAAATGAACCAGTTCTACCTGGTTAAGTTGTTAGCACTGTCGAGACACATCTTTTTTGGTGACGCTGACAACGCCATCTGATATCATTTCTCTGGCTGACAAATGTTTATGTTCACGATGTTCACAAACAAAAGTCAGCCGTATTGAAGTAAACAAACATTTTGATCTTCTGAATTAAATAAGTAAAACTCGACGACATTATGCCACCCTTAAGAAGCGTGCATATTGATAAGTTTTTTGATCAACTGCGTGGTAAGCAGAATTTACAAATCCATTCAAATGTCTGAAAAACGCTGCTTATATAACCTGTTGTAAGCAACCTTGGCCTCTTCATCAATGGCACCATGGTGCCAGATTCATTTATTTTACATGCGAGTTGACATATTTTCGACTTTTTTTATGTTGGCATTTTTGTGCGAATCTGTCAGCATGGTGCGTTTAATGTCCAAAGATAATTTAAATTTTACGCCACACTAAATATGTGGATTAGTTGTGGAATTAATCAAGGCTGTTAACAACAGGTTAAGACACACACGAACAAAGT
The DNA here is from genome assembly GCA_026413405.1 of Phytosciara flavipes. Taxonomy (NCBI): domain Eukaryota; kingdom Metazoa; phylum Arthropoda; class Insecta; order Diptera; family Sciaridae; genus Phytosciara; species Phytosciara flavipes. Next base: position 15,384 of record JANTFA010154306.1, read on the forward strand.
ATATAAACATAGCAGAGCCTATTTTAGTCAAACTTAGATTGTCTAATTTCGCTAAATTTGTCTAGTTTTCACTAAATTTGTCTGAATTCCCGATTTAAATTTTAGAGAAAATTAGACAAACTTAGCGAAAACTTAGACAAAATAGGCTCTGAAACATAGGAAAGTAACGCGAATCGCCATTTAATCAGGTGCGCGGCGACGCAGAGTTTCTGTGGTGAGCTTGATAAAATTAAAGAGCTTTTGGCACCACCTCTTGTTGAACACGTTACAATATTTTGGCTACACGATAGAGACAGCAGAAAACTATTCAACTGTTGCTCATTTGGATGGTTTTCACTATCAAACACAATGTTGCTACGTGTTGCACAACAGATGGCAGAAAAGTTTTAGTAGTTTAACAGAAATTCACCGCAGAAACTCTGCTTCGTAGGCGCATCTGATCCGCGCTACTTCCCTATGTTCATTAATTTGACCCACGAAGGCATTACAGATTGTGTGCAAAGTCAACTTGAAGAAAATAATTTTTTTTTGTTCAGTTGGAATTATAAAACTTTATAAGCGCAGATGTCCCCACTAGAATATTCACCACTTGCACTACCACTGATGCAAAATCGATACGAGCCATCATCTATTCACACTGTAATTATGCGTAAATGCGTCTCTTATTCAAAAAGAAACGCAAAAATGTTTCTTTTGACGCACAGTTTTTGTATGGTGGTAGCGGTAGATGGACAAAAAGTGATGATGTTTTTATCGATCAGTTTGTAAGTCGAACCTGGTTTATTATACTACGCCTGCGCCTGTTACTAATAACAGTCCAACGCCATTAACTCTGGAGCAAACCAATTGTGAATCGAGTCTGCATTGCATTACTCACCAGTTGATTCGACCTTGTTTCGAATATTTGTCGCTCCGAACATTGAGATACCTAATTGATTGTTTAAGCGATGAATAGGAGATTGATGGAATTAAATCTGAAATAAAAAATTGCTTTATGCATTCATTTCAGATATAAATCCATTCTCGGTTAATTTCGCCAGATTATCACGCCGTAAGTCCGCTCGAAATTCAAAAAGAAACGCAAGATTCGAATCGCAGTCGCACCGTTGTATGACCCATGTTCGCGATATTCTCATATTAGAGTGCGTTGACATTTACTTTTCAATTCATTTGTTCATTCATCGATTCACTCAAAATTCAAATTTTGAAGCGGACTTACCGCGTGAATTGAAAATATTCACATTTGGTCATCTTTTTAATGAGAACAAAAATTCTCGAGATTTCGTGCATGCTCATTAGACCCGTACGAGGTACGAGGGTCTCATGCAATTTACTCTTACGTTTGTACGATTTCGACTCCTGGAGTAAGGGCAAACCTTATGGGGTCACCCCTAGATGCCAAATCAGCATTCAAAAAAATGTCCGTCTGTCCGTCGGTCTGACATCACGATAACTTGAGTAAAACGAAACCAATCTTGATCGGCCTTATTTCGTCGATTTGTTATCAAAAAAGCCAAGCTTAATTCGAAGATGATGATTTTTGAGATCTGGTCGAGGCATATATTACCGGCGGTATTGCTCGCATAAAGTTCGTAGATGGTGCAAATGAATGGTGTTGACTACCCCAATCCAGGAAAAAGTTTTTCACAATTGGATTTTGAGCTTGGAAGTTAGAGCCCATAGAGTGGGCCTAATTTGAGCTACTCGGCCATAGAGTGAAAGTAGAGTTTTTTGTCGATAACTCGAGAAAATTTCATCCTATTTTCATAATCTTTTTTTTTGTTTGAAAGGTAAAGACGACCGTAAAGTGATAGAAACGTTTTCGGTGACCTAAGAAGATGGCCGACAGCCGCCATTATGGAATTAAGTGTTTTTTGTCTATATCTCATGTAAATGTCACCTGACTTTGTTGAATTTTTTGCTGTCAGCAGTTTCAACAAGGGATGAGTTTAAATAAAATGATTCAAAGAGCAGTTCTATAGACACCTAACTATATGCCGTGAGCCGTGCTCTACTCGTACGGGTCCTCTTTATGTTTTATTGTTACTGTCACTGTTGAAAATTAGTGTTATTGACCGATAGAGATTTACGAAGCGATACTCAAAGTGTGGTCTACCATTACAAAAAAAACCGTGTCAATTAAAGCGATTGCCATGAATTTATTTTTGCTGTCTTTTTTGACTGACATTTCCGGTTTAATGTCTGACTTCTCAGCCAGATCCAATTTTTTTTGCAAATAACTCTGGATTGTATCAGCATTATTGTAAGCTGCTTAGGCTTACGCGATATGCTTCTGGTAATTTTACCAACTTCATTATTTTAATTATACCACACAATGATGAAGAACACCATCAAGTTCCCGAAAAAAAACACACACTCTGCTGAAATCGTCTACTTTTCATCTGAAATCCATTTTGTAGAGAGCGAACCATTGAATTCTATTACAGTTAAACTGAAGCCTAAAGCCACCAAATTGCCCTTTGCTAATATTTCGTTTCTGAACCGCAGTCTCATGAGAGTATTAAATGGCGCAACTGTATTATAATGTGTACATATACCGGGCGAAATTGTGGTCAGACAAATTCTGTTATTTTACTCAATGCTCCAACTTATATCTTCAGTGCTATCCTCCACATATAGCCAATTCAATTCATAGTGTAGAAATGGCCCCGGCATAAAAATAAAAATGTACGAAAAACTGTTCGGTTATATTATGTATATGGAACGGCAGCAGTGGCGAAGATATTTAGTTTTTCTCGATTTGTTCACGGTCCTATTAGTAGGGAACAGTAGGGAAAATTCTCTTGGGTAAAATGAAAACTCTTCATGAATACAAATGCAATTTGCAACTCCTTTTTTTCTCCTCCTCCTCTCTATGTATTCAGCACATTGACAATAATTTTTTGCTGAAACTTTTTTTTTGGTCGGGTTGTCATACGGAGGGATTTGCTGGGAATTTGTCGTTGATATTGTTGCATTAATGTTGTACTCTCCGTAAATTTAATGGAATACATATGCACGGACTTCTTTTCTATTATGATTTTTTGTTCCGCGGGTACTGTTGTAGATTTCCTACAAATTAATTTATAAATTCAAAAATAATCACCGCATAAGCCACAAAGCATTATATTCATCGTGACAACTTATGAATAATTTATTTGGAAGCGAAAGACAGAGACAGAGATAGACTGGGGTTCTGGTTTTTAACTCAACCCACCATTTGCATCCAACATTTTCATTTCGTTTCATTTTATAATTTGTATTAAAATGAAACAAAATGCTATACGCTTTAATTCATCACAGTGTTTGGATGCGTTGTGGGAAAAACGGTATGTTGTAACCATCATCTAGAGAGCGCGACTCGTTGATACATACAGAATTCAACTTCTTACGGTTTTGGTCCCATGGATTTTCTAATGTATGAGAATTTTCAAGTTTTGTAATTAGTCGGTTTTGGAATTGCAAATGTATTGAAGAGTTATGTTTACATTGCCAATTAGAGAGGTTGGGTGGAAGAGATGGAGAGTAACTTTATTACTTTAGAGACGACATGCAGCGACATATTATACAAATTAAATAAATTTTGGGGGGGAAACTTTTTGTCGCAGACTGTAAATATTAATTTCGAAAATATTAGAATTTCACTTGAAAAAGTTTGTTTGGAATAGGAACTTCGGCTCAGCCAGAAATAGCTATCTTCATATTTAGTTATGAAATGGGGTCGTTTTGCTCGCTAGATACGATAGGTCAGTTACTAGATCATTATTTACTAGTATGTGATTCTACATTTAGAGATTCTTTCATTACGGAAAATTTCTACAGTGCCAGTGGTAAACCGCATCACAACCCTAAGAGTTGTCCACAAGTATTTTTAACGTAGTCTAGGGTTCAACGCAGTGTCGCAAGTCAAAAAAGATTAAGATTTGGCCGAGATATTGATTTTGAAAGGTGGATGCTTTTATATGAAAATGGTCAAATATGACCCATTCTGAAGTGATGAATTTTGCCCGAGTACCACTGCAAAATTTTTGGGGCAGGCCATTGGAAATATTGAAAATGGATTGGAAATGAATTGGACATATGGAAATGGAACAGATTCTAGTCAGCGCACAGTATTATATTTTGAAGTACGTGCGTTAATAAGTACCGTTTTTCGGTAGAACGTAAAGTGACTTTTGTGAAATTATTATAGCTCTTGGTCACACCCAGCGAAAACCAGTGTTAGAAGTCATGGGCACAGCATACACAGCATTCATCTACTTGAATGTGTATGTGACGTTTTGTTTATAGATTGTGAGCGGTGCTCTGATTAACTTCAAATTCAAAGTCCCTATTATGTGCGCGAAGATTTTGAATTTAAATAATTCACAGTCGACGATTCGAGATTTCTCCAATAAAATCACTTGCAATTGTTGACTTACATTCAGAATTGGTGTTTCGGATCATAGTATGGCATTTTTGTTTATAAAACTTTAAATTAAATTTTACCCAAAACACCACTGAATATGTGTGCCTGGCGACTGTACCATTTTCATGTTCAAAAAAAAAAAAAAAAAGTTGACTTGATTTGTTTAGCGGTGTGAGTGATATTGTTTTTCATCAAATTTCCTTCATAATTTCTCTAGTATTATATTACCTCTATGGGTGAAACTGTAAAGCCATATGACAAACTCCACGACCTTGTACCGTGACTAAGAAGGTGGGCCTTGAAATAGCTCAGGATCGGTGAGACTTTTGTTAGAGCAACCTTCATGGAACCTCATCTGGTCTACCAGTGAACCACTTTCGAAAGAATCAAACATGCTCTAAAAAATATCAAAATCTCAATTTCGAGAATTTTGATTTACACTTTGTTAGTCACGGGAGAAGGTTCGCGTAGAGGAAATCTTGAGTAAGCAAATTTATAATTGAAGAGCCTCATTAGCATAAACATATAAAATGATCTCATGGAAGGTATTTCATTACAATGGACAAAGTCCTTAAACAAGTCCACATTCCAAGGGTCAGCATTAATTTTGGTTTATCGTCATTATATTCAGACTCCAATATTGTCTTGCAAATGTTACAAAAATTGAAAGAATCGGATGAAATTTAATTGAGTCATCCGGAAGAAACACTTAGTGCCGAAGATCTGATTCGACACCGTCTATCTATCTCATTTTTAGACGTCCTCTTCCTCTTCGACTGACCTAAATACAAAGTCAAACAAGTTTTGCAATATCACTCATATTTTCATAAGGAAAATGTTGAGGGTTTCGACCTGTTGGCTCCTATTCACCATCAATCCGAAAACATACAATCAATTCACTCAATATTTTCTTAAGG
>JANTFA010154307.1:0-10883 GCA_026413405.1 Phytosciara flavipes
GAAATTGTTAGGTTTATGTAATGGTATTGATTTTTGATCTCCAGTTGTGTGTTGCTGATGATGGAGGATAGATCCTTCGAAATGCATTCAACTTAATATTTTTAGTTTAATTTTTACAAATAAATTGAAATTTAACTAGTAGAATCAATAACGGAGTTTGAATTTATTTCTCGTAATGAATTGAGAAACGATTTTTTGACCCTCATATTTTCCTTATGAAAATAGCGAGTCAATTGAAAATATTTTGAAGTGCTTTAGCGCCGGACACGTGTAAGCAAAGTGTCTCGCCGTCTCTGGCTCCAAACCACATCCTCTACAGAGTGGATCTGTAACGATTCCCCCCTTGTTGAGGTGATAGTTCAGAACCGTATGCCCTGTCAAAACACCAGCCTGAGGGGTCGCTAACTATACTCTGATTAACGAAAAATTAAAACGTTGATTAACCAGCATGACTGACTACCATTCAATGGAAAATATCGATAAGTAGCTGACTTGAGCTGTTTGAGGTTTTGAAACGCTTGTTAATCACTGGTCAATCACGTTAATTCATTGTTAATCATGTTAATCGAAAAGAGTAATTTACCCATCGCACAAAGCAGAGTGCTAAGCTTGACTCGACCTAGACTCAGAAGGAGTTTGGTGTTTACTGGTCAGCTTAGTTAAAATTATATGCAATCTGCGCATTTTTCTCTGGAAAAAGATCGCCTGCGCTATAACAGAGAGAGAATGGATCTGAAGTCGAGACTATAGTGCTAGTAAGATTGAAAAGATGATAAGTAAAGCGATGGATTCTCATGTAAATTGACAATAAGTATCTGAATGAAATTATCTCAGAGGCCGAACACCGTTGACGTTACCTCAATTGGGGGAAGTGATATTTATGGAAACGTGATGGTTCTAAGAAATCTGCAAGATGCAGGTGATAACCACAAATTCAAGAAAATAGCGTGACGTCATTTGTGAACGGACACTAAAGCTAGAAGAAAGAGAAAAATTCGGAATTTATACAGATGTTTGACATACGATTGAAGCAGTGTCTGATGGAAGCAGTCACGTATCAGTCACTCGGAACAGGTCACATTTTACGTGAACCGCGTGAACCTGACCAGAATTACCTGATAACTGATTCGACCTGAACTTGATTCAATCAACTTTGACCTGCACTGAAAATAAATTTCAATAAATTTCACCAAAATTACTCTTGATTTGGAATGAACAACTTTGTAGAGCACACACACAATTCGTACAACATACTAAATAAGTCGGTGTGGGGTACCGATTTGCAATGTTCATTCCAAATCAGGCCATGATCAGGTCAAACCTGACCTGAAACCTGTCAGGTATACCTGAAAATTTGTATAAAAATTTCAGGTATACCTGACAGGTTTCAGAAATTCTGGTTCAGGTCACGTCAGGCTTTTATAAAATTTCCTGACCTGAATTTTCCGAGTCTTATATAATCTATGCTTACTAATTTGGAAAGGCAAAGGCTGCAAATTTATAGGTTCAAAGCAATGGCGAAAGACTTAAAAATGGAATTGACAGAACCGAAAAAGGAAGAAAAAAAGAAACGAGTAAAAGTGACAAATGAAATAAATGTGAAAATGAAGAAGTGTAAAAACGTGATACTAATATCCAAATTGAACACCAGTCCAACCCTGAAGATTAAAGCTTTCTTTTGCCTAATCACGGGGTGATGCCTGTTATATGAATGAAACTTATGTCGTTGGGCTGGTACATTTTGATTAATTAAATGTGTCGGACACTCATTTCTGCTTAAAGTTTTCTCGTGCAAGTAGACTGAGAAACTTTTTCGGATGTGACGAAGGGGACTTGTTTGCTGTCTTCTTATGCATTTATCGGTAAATCTCTATCATAATTCCAGTAAATCTAGTGGATTGGTACTGTACAAACATTGTTTTCCTGCGTCTTATAGTCAAAGCATTGAACTGACATTAGTATTAACCAATCGATTAGTTACAATTACAAGTTTAGCATTTTAATTTTTTATTATTGTCCAACTTAAATAAAATTACACGGCAAAAGTATGAAATATGTCTCTTTCCTTGCCGACATATATATACCATACCTAGGCACTAGACATATATAATCCAATAAACAAATGGCACTTTTCTTTGCTACATTCAACCAACGGCAACGTGAGTGTGTATACATACCGTCAACTTATATAGCCGATTGTATACGATATATATGGCATCCTATCTAGAGTAATATTATAGGGTTTGTCTGACATTTCATTTTAGTTTGTATGAAATATTGTAACGGTATACATCGCGAATTTATTGATTCCAAGTGAAAACGGCGAGTTGGGCTTTATATTTTCCATTATTTATAGTTGCAGATAATAAACTGTTTCGTTATCCGTGTGATGCTTGGGCGGTGTAATTGTTATAAAGAAATTTTGTTTTTAGTGGTTTTTAATGGGGCGGTTTTTTCGGGTTTGTTTGATAGCTTAAAAACATATTCATCAAACCATTAAAATGCACAGTTGAATTTCAAAAGTTTTATGTGTTGTGTGCATGGAAGTGCCGTTTAAATCAGCATTACCCAGAGCGTATTGATTGAAGCATTACGAACCACTGGGTTTTCAACCCTATTCCACGTGGCCAATTACCGGTGGTATGCCCATAAACATATCAAATGAACCAGAAACACTTTCAAATTGGATATGGGCTGCTATAGCAATTACGATGATGAAACGAGTTGAATAATTCATATGATTTACAATCTCGCGTTCAAGTTTTTCAAAAATTTTCATTTAAAATGGTCCATATCGTAGTGAAAAAGTGTAACGCCAGTTTGCAATACAATTTGGTGAAATGGCAAAACAGAAAATCGGACCGAAATTAAAGTTGCCCCGTGTGAGTTATCTTTCGAACAGCGGCACCGATGACAATTTAGAATCTATGTCATTAAACGAATCACGGAGTTTACTGAGCAACAAAAATGCCTGGAACAGCAAATTGTTGACACCTAGTGTAACAATCGATTCGGTGGACTTTGAGTCGAATACACCGTCGCTGGTGCCACATTCTCCGTCAGTTTCAGTGTTTACGGAGCGGTCGTCATTAACGACACCGGGAGGTAAGTTCAATGCCGATTTTTTTTCATTCATTTTCATTAAGCTTTCAAAAATGTCCATCATAACCAATGACGAATGATGAAACTTCCGGCTCCGGTATCTTTTAATCTGTTACTAACCAAGCCACTAACAATTTTTGCCTAAGGATCTTCGCACAAGCTTTGACTTAATCCTCATGCACTTCAGTGCTTTGACACGAGTGTGCCTCGCATGTTCACCGAACATAAGCTTTCGGTCCAGCAATACACCCAAATATTTAATATATTCAGATCAGGAAACGGCGTTGCCATTTAGATTGATCTCACGACTCGGTAAAAATCTGGCAGCACGTCTCTTTGAGTAGAATATGGCTCCAGTTTTTCGGTCATTGATTCGGATTCTCCACTTGTAGTAGAATTTTGAGATTGCTTTGAACGACTTCTCAAGAACTCTCGTAATCTTCTCAGGCTTCTTTCCGCTACATAAAATTCCAGTGTCGTCGGCGAACTGTGCCAGACGGAACCTTCAAGTCCGCCATAAACAAATTGTAGAGGCAAGGGCTGAGTGTACTCCCCTGCGGAAGACCTGCTGGAATCGAAAAATTTTACAGAGCAACCACCGAAAACGTTGACATGAAAATATCTCCGAGTCAGAAGAGGAACATTGGTATGCCACGCCACCTAAAGTCGAAGCTGTTTCTTTACAAACAATAACCTGGCTTGAAATTTTTGTTTGAAAATTTGTATGTCATCCGATTATCGGATTGTCGCTACATCCTCAACAATATACAACCTTGCATAAGCTAGAGTATGAACATGAACCTCTGTCTAAAATGTTCATTTCAACTAGTTCAAAGTTATGTAGTGAGATCCGAAGGCGAGGTATATAATCCAAGGGGCCTTTCAATATAAAGCGTACGCTTTTGTCAGACCCCCATCCCCCCTATAGAGCGCGCGTAATTTGTTAATGACCACCAAATGTCAAAATAAGCAATTTGAACAAAGGTTAAGAAACGCATATCTTATCTGTTGATGCAGAGCTAAACCAATTTCCTTTCGTCCGAGTAAAAGCTAATAATGTCCAGGTAGAACTACGACAACAGTGAGTGTCGCCTTAAAAAGAAAGACATACCAGAAAACTGTTTAAACAACAGAAGTAATAGATCCAATAATGATACCGTCATACGCTTATCGTTTGTTAAAAGATCAACTCAGAAATTATTTAATTTTGAATTGGCATGTATGAACGTTGCACAATGCTTTTAATAAAACAATGAGCTAAATATAAACATCGTTCTCGTCAAAACGAATTAGTCTCAGCAGAGGAATTATAAATACATTCCATTCAGTGGAATCCACAATGAATGAATTTAGCTTTTATTGACAAACTAATATTTTCGTAGTGATTTTGGAGTTTCCATTTCAATTTAAATTTAATTTTTAAATGCAGTCCAAAGTAGTCTCTCTGCTTCCTTTTATACTTGTTTATCGTTTAAAGTTTAAACATTTCGATTGAAAGCTTCGATTTAAATGTATAAACCGCAAAGACTGTAAGATTTCGGGATTATGTGCAACCTTTCGAATTTACATTAGGATTTCGGTGGGTTCGACGATGGGAATTTTATATTTCGGTTATTTTGGTATTAAGCGTATAACGTTGCCTTATCCATTACAACCATTTATGCACATAGATATCGGTCGAGACGTAGGCATTACACTAACTGTGAATATTTCTAATATCAATTTGACTTTAATTGGGTCACATGAACTATTTTTAATGTGTTTTGCATTTAGAATTGAATCCGAAATTGTTAATTTCGCACCATCAAAACCTGACCTGAATCGGAATCTTAAAGTTTAGGGGTTGATTGATACAATGGTTTTATATTGATCGCAGTTTCATTTACAAATTTTTGAAAATTTATCTTCCAACCAATTAACAGCTGTAGCTACAATCAAGAGTAGAGATGTGCGGGCTGCACATTTGATCAGCTGAACCGCCGTAACCCGATCGAAATCGATTTAGCATCTTCCATTCCTTCTTTGTAGATTAAAGCTCACTAGCTTTTCATGTGGACTACGGATGAGGTGCTTATTTGTGAACGCCGGACTGTCATTCCAAAAAATATTCCACTGTTTATTCACATTGTAAGCTACAAAATTTGAATTTCGAGTGAACCGACGAATGAACAAGTGAATCGAAAAGTAAATTTCAGCGCACTCTAAAATGAGAATATCGCGAATTTAGATCATGCAACGCTGCGTTTGCGATCCAAATCTTGCGTTTCTCTTTAAATTTCGAGCGGACTTACGGCGTCGTTAAAACTTGAGCATTGAATTTCGTTGTCGTTCCAGAATGGTGACCGTGATACAAGTCACGACGGAGGATGATCAGTAAGTTCAACTTTGATTGGAAGCTCGTTGGGTCTGGATTCGTCCTCATTTTCCACGTATGAGCCAACATGAATTGAATTTTGGAAACCCGAGAAACCAAAAACCCGGTGAAATTGAATTCTCTAGGGCTGACAAAAGGCAGTATGTTAGGCTTTGACTGAGGAGATGATTATCTATTAAGAGTCATTTGCCAACATATCATTATCAAAAACATTTCAACCAACCATTATTATTGTTATCAACTACCAGCAATCAATAACTTTATTATATTCATTTCGAATGCTACGAATGTGTGTGTGTGTGTGATCAGTGAAAGTGAGAAAATTGATTAGTTAATTAAGGAATTAAAAAGATGAATTACGACAGGGTAATTATGTAAATTAGAAAATCATTCTTTACATTCCCAGTAAAATGCTTAATGCGCGTGCGAGGCTTTCATTCGTTGCTTATACTATTGTACACCTCCACTTGTATTTCAGCATGACAATGTGGTTGTTATAGCCAAACACTGCGATGCATATGTATACTAAATGTACACATACAAAGTATATTATTGAAACTGTCCCCTATTCCATTTATACTCAGGTTTTAGATGGAAACGACTTGAGCGAGCATATTGCTCTTTGTTGACTTGATACACATAAACCATTGAAAAGATATTTAAATATAAATTGATTAATGATATCGGCTTATACTATAAACCCTCTACCCCCCATCCCATTCAGAGGAAGGTGAAGTATACAACAGTTAATTGACATGTTGCACGAATGGAAGTAGAAAAAAAACGAAGAACCCGACAACTCTCTCTCTTGATGCTATATAGAAATAGATAAAAATTCAAGAACTGCACGACAACTCTAATTTATGATTGTCTGAAGAATGTCAATGTCTCTAACACCTAGCTGTGTTCACTTAGGTTTTTCTTGTTAGCTTCGAACAAACATCTTTTTTCAATTAAATTTTGTTGGATTAATGGTCGAAACTTAATTGAATTTGCGTATTTATGGAATGATCAGCGTTTTGTACAAGGATATTGTCACCTGTCAACAATATGATATTACTTCTTGTATTGTAGGTTCTCTTCGCAGAGGGATACTGCATGTCACCGATAGAAATATGGAAACTTTTATTTGTCTGAATGATACCTCAGTGGTGCTTGAAAGGTCTTTTTTAGAACAAAGTGAAATTTTTTATTTTAAAGGGTCGGGTTTCTCGGTGCGAGATCAAAAGATGAAGTTTGTTTACTTGGCAAGAGCCGATTTCGGAATGTTGAATGTTTAAGTTCAGAAATGTGGTGATTTCGTGGATGAAACTTTTTATTTTCATTCGGAATTGAATCTCACATGACTGAAATCTAGACATGCAAACGTTCCATAACATTACTACAAATTTAGGCAAACCCTTTAAGAGTATATTACGCCTTCGACTCAGCTACAAACGCCACACTTGTCAAAATAAGAATCTACAAATCAGTAAATATGCTATTTTACTGCCTGCACCATTCGATAGCGTAGTGGTTAACTAGCCCGCTTTCCACTAAACGTTTGAAGTTGCCAGTGGTGATTGAATTGGTTCGCATCTGTGGTAGCTGGTGGATAAAGATTTTCACACCGTGTGAATCACACGTCTTGCCGGCAAAGACGTTCAACATCGATGTAACTTAGGTTTGTCTCCGAGAAATGTCTCGCATCTTACCACTGGCACAGTGAAATCTTTTGGGAATTAAAGGATCTCTAAAAAGTAGAACCACAATCAGTAAATTATGATCTAACCTCTGGCCCGTCAAGGATTGTTACGGGGGATTATTATTACCACTGGGAAATCATTCATTATTTGATGTCATCTGCGGTGGTTTTCGTTTTCCAGAGTAATACCTACTTTTTTGGAGATTGTTATTTTGACTTGTGTGATTGTATCACTCGCCTCCGCCTCGTGGTGCAAACGCCCCATTTGTAAAAATTAAAAAAAAACCAATTCGTAATCTACTATTACTCGGTAAGCCCTTGGGAAACGAAAATTACCGCAAATGTCATCAGGGTAATGAATCATTTCCCAGCGGTGCAGCGAGTAAAAGCATTATATCTACATCATAGCAAAAACATTGAAAATGCAAACGTTTGCCAGTGTGATAGTAATTTTTTGAAAATTTCAGCTGATGGAGTTCACGATTGTGCACAAGTAGAACTGCTAAAAGGACCACCAAGATTTGGCGAGGTAACGAGAAGTTATGTTCAATCTCGACGTCACCATGCCTGGCGTGCAACGTTTCAGGGACAAGTTTACAACTTCTTGGAACGTCCGAGTGGATGGAAATGTATCATCTATCATGTTTTGGTGTAAGTAGATTAGATATTTTGTTTGTGTCTTTTTTCTTTTTACGCATGAGTACTCCTAACTGGCGAAGAGAGGCCGTGCCGTACCGCTGCCATTTTTTCTATAAGAAAAACTTAACGAAAAAGAGTTTTGGGAACGATCTGTTCTGTATCTTGCGTATAACGAATTATCACTACGTCTCAAATGTTGTGTACTTTTTATTTAGTAGAAGTAGTACGAAAACCTATGGGTACTTCTCGCACTGATTTCAATGAAATCAAGCAAATGGCTTTTAGAGGTTGTAGGACCCGAAGATATAAACGTTTTAACTTACACTGGGAATGCATTGGTGCGAGCGAGATGTCACATAGTTTTTTCTCGCTTAAACCAAGTCATTTTCCATTTAACGTTTTGCCACAACAAGTCCTTTAGATGATTCACATGGAAAATTATGCTCCAAATTACTGTCTTTAATCGAGTCTGAGTCTCCGGAGTAATTTACTTGTTATGTCGATAAGGTATAATTGCGTAATAAATGCAAGTTCATAAACGCTTGATATTGAACGTCTTCAAAATTGACTATCTCTGTCGATAATGTGAAAATGTTTCCGAAAATTGAAACCTCTTCTACACCAGAGAGTTCAACGTATTGCCGCATCGGACTAATCATCATTTCACTCGTTTCACACTGTAATATATTTGTAATGGAACGCTATAAACTCGTCCGTAAACGTTTTCTCTTTCTTATCATATGTAACGTACTAATCGTATAAGGCTATCCTATGGGGAGGAGGTGGAAAATACGTGGTATTGATTGTACGTACATAATAATTGAATATTGGCAGCAATGAACGATAAATAATGCATAATAATGGTTTCTGGGGGAGATACACTCGGTCATTCTGTATATAACACACACACACACACAAACAATGGTGAAAAATAATAAAGAGAATTGTACAGGTGAATCAAAGTCAAAGTTTTATATTGGCGAAAAATCAGCTGCGTCATTGATGAAACAAATGTTTCCGCTCTGTGTATATATAATGGGTTCATTATCGAAGCAACAAAAAAATTGTGTAAATTTTGATTATTGGGGGGAGGGAAGGGGGTATAATATTCATGGTACAATTGGGAAAATTGTAATTTTTCAACATTTCAAGCAATAATGAAATGCTAGACTGCATGTTTGTAGTAAAATTAGCTTTATCGAGAGGACATGCTGTTCTCATTGATCAAGTACTAGTAGTGGAAAAATAAGAATCAACGATCTCAGTGTGACATTGTAAACGACTTAAGGTCATTTTGTGTTTACCTTGTCAAGTACTAGACTTGTATGCATAATATAATGTAGTAATCCATGACCTTGTCTCATGACAAACAAATTTTAAACAAAAACATATCGAAATCTATTAGTCTTTCCTTAGTTCATGTTTGATTCATTCGAAAGTGGATCGCCAGTAGACCAGATAGGGCTCCATGAAGTTTGCTCTGAGAAAAGTCGCATCTATTCCGAGCTATTACAAGACCCAATTTCGTTCATTACGGGACAGGTCATGGAATTAGCCATTTGTCGATCATCGGAATTTCGACCACTTTGACATCATTCTATAAGTAAACAATTGTTCTACAAAATACCTCTACCACAGTGCAAAGAAGTTTTCATGAAATTAATTCTGTTCACAAAAAACGACCCCATTTTGTGTGAGTGTAAGTGACCTCACATTTTAGGCGTGTTTGAGGTCGTTTGATGATTGTAAATATTTATGAACTTCCGTACCTAGAATGACATGAAAATCGACATTTTTATTCAATGAATCATCTTGAAAGTATGCTCGACGTTTAGCTATTTGACCACCTCTGAAATAAGTCCACTTGCTGCATAGCAGAGCCTATTTTGACAAATTAAATTTGTCTAATTTCTCTAATTTCTCTAATTTGTCTAAATTTCTCTAAATTTTTTTAAAGAAAATTAGACAAATTTAGTGAAATTTAGAGAAATTGAACAAATTAGACAAATTTATTTGTCTAAAATAGGCTCTGATTCGGGGTGACAAAGAGCCATCCAGATAACCACAAAATATTGTAAATTGTGTGGTTCACACAAGCGTTGAGGTTATCTGGATAACGCTCGGGTTGTTCTCGATCTCTCAAAAATCGTTTTTATTGTACAATAGAACAGAGACAAGAATTTGTGTTGTAACAAATGAAGTACAAGATCTCGAATCATTCAAAACGAAATGCTTCAAACAAACGAAATAACAGATTTACGAAATATAATCGCATTGGTTTATGATTGGTTAAGATTACGTGATTTATAACGCAAATGTTCAAGTTCGGCTATAAATTCGAAACATTACCCGTCCACTCGTTAAAGTGTTTTACAAAGAGCAGTTGGAATTTTCAAGTTTTATTTTCTTGTGACGGGAGATATAGCATTTCGTAAATCTGTGGATTTATGTCCATTTTTTTGTTGTACAGTCTTGCGGGTGACCTGGCCAGGTAATGTCGTCAAAATATTTGTTGATTGTAAAATGTCAATGGAAATTTAAAAAAACTTCCGAAATCTTAGAAACTCAAATTCGTTGAAGTTCCTCCAAAAAGCTTTCTCAAGCACCTGCAATTTGAAAAAGAAAATGCTCACAGAAGAAAATCGTCTGGCTCACTAAAAATCCGTCCACAATATTTAAACGATTTTTCAGGAAACAATTTCTTTTGTAACTATTATTCGACCCTACTCGGTTGCATTTATGTTCTATGCGGCTGACTGAAATGACAACAAAATTCAGGAGTTCTATGCGACACGCGTACGCCAGCAACGGTACTACGACTTGCGCTCACATATGGCTCAAAATACTACGACTATGTATGAAAAGTTTGGCACAGCAGAGATGAAAATGTGCCGCATGTCCGTTGGCTCCACAAAGTTGGATCACATCAAGAGTGAACTGTACATATACGAGACACGTTGAACCTAAAAGAAACCATCGTCCACAAAGTCAAAAACGAAAGAAACGAATGGTTTGCTAAAGTCTACTCTCACGATGAAAGCAATGTGGCGAGAAAAGTTCTTTCGATTGACATCTCTAAAAAGA
>JANTFA010154340.1:0-10880 GCA_026413405.1 Phytosciara flavipes
TCCTGTTAAGTCCTGAAAAGTTGAAACGACCTATTTTTTATTCGAATAAAATAATGATTTGTAAATCCCTAGTCCTGCTAAGTCCTGAAAAGTTGAAACGAATCTGTGATTATTGAAAGATTCCATTGATTCCTGATGATGTGACAATAAACTTCACGAAACGTCGAAAGACTAACACAAAGTTTTCTCCATTTGGATCGATAAATTGAGCAATCCACGCAACAAGTTTAAAAAAATATTATAGTCAAGGGAACCTCCATATCGGTAAGATGTGACCAAGTAACCATACTCGAAGATAATCTCACTTTTACGCAGATGTGTGGGGAATTCTACTCAAGAAAGGAAAATATCAGCCGAATACAATCTGTTAGAATGAAGTAACCAGATAAATGATGACAGATGGCGTTGCTTCCTACAGCGTAAGCAACGCCACATCTTATCATTTCCCTGAAAGTGATGTATTTTTCATCTCCTTATGCCACAATCATACAAAATCGTTCACACAATTTTGCCAATATTCCATCGAAAAAGCTTTTGGCACATTGTGCCAATAGTCACTTTATAATACTTTGGCTATTGGCACATTGTGCGAATTGCGATAGTATAATAAAGTGACTATTGGTACACTGTGCCAATAGCACCTATCATATTCCATACACTTGATCAACATTTGTTCGACAGATTATCTCTCAGATCGTTTGGGAAATTGAATATGGTGTGAAAATCACCTATATTGTGTGGCTACAAGCTTTACCATTCATTGAGACGGAAACTTTCTCGTGATATTCGGGAGCTCACTCCTGTGTCGTTGAGCTACTTGCTTTGGAATGTAGTTGTTTTCCTCGCCTTCGGCTCTAAAAACAAAACGCTCGTACGTTCTCAAAATTGTTTCCTCGTGTCATGGATTCTTGTAATCACCTTGCGTATGTTCATTCCAGATAAACACGATCAATGTTTTACTTCCAAACTTATTCTGCTTTTAAGTAATGTACACGAAACTCGTCACAACCCACTTGGCACAGAACACATTCAACGTTAAAACAAAAATATTCGCAAAGCTAAAACAAATATTTTTCTACTCAAAATACATTTAAATTTACCCGATTAAACTGTTGAATTTCAAACCTTAAATTTGTGTACATTAAAATGCCGAAAAAGGCTTTGATCCTAATCAGTTTAATGGGAAAGGAAAATATTATCATAAAATGGCTCTTAAATAGACGATGTGAAACGTTACTGTATGTGAATCGCAGAATCACACACAAATACGCAGACAACATTATTTACATTACAAAATGAGGATAGCGTGTTGATATTTGTAAATCATTATCCATAATACTATACGGGATACAGCTAATCATATGTGTTATCGACAACACAACGACAACAATAAGCTTTAAGCTCTACATAGTGTCGACTGGAATCGACTATTATGCAGCTTTTCCTTTTGTTTACCCTAACGGCCCGTAACTAGTCCATAATTTTAGGTCGTGACTTACAAAAAGTTCAAGATATAAAGGGGCGAAAGAATTTTGGAGGTGGCCCTCTGAGCATAATTTTTCATTTCCACCTCAGCCATTCTTACAAAAACGGGTTTTGGCTGACTCTAATAACAACCTCCACTCGTTTCGGTCTTCGGCGCGACTTCTCCAATTCTTGACACCCAATGATTTAGCATCGTCGACCACACAATCCAGCCATCTCTTCCGTGTTTCGTCGAACTTCCTATCAAAAGCTTTCGTTTCTGTTCGGTCATCGTGCAACCTGGCAACAAGTCCTGCCTATCTGAGACTTGATGATTTTATTGGCGCTGTGATGGTATTATTTCCAGAAATTTTGGATTCTCTTTTCGTTAAAATTCTTCAATTGTCTGCTTCATTATCTGGTCCACACATCGATCTTACGATTCTTCTTTCAAAGCATTTACTCTTGTTTGGATGTCGTGGACAAAGTTTCACAGCCACATATGACAATGGGTCGCAAACTTTTGTTTTATAGAGTGAAAAGTTCTGTGCCACGGGACACAAGAGAGCTTTTGAACATGTTTCAGCGCATAAAAGTTTCTGTTTCCTTGTGTGGTTTTCGTTTTTGCCTCCTGTTTTACTTCATTAGCTACATTCAATACCGAATCGGGGTACTTTAATGATTGCACTACTTCATAATTGCATCTGTCCATAGTTACATTTCTCACCACACGAGATCCTTGCTTGCTCTTCATCACTAGGTACTTAGCCTTTCCTTCATTTAGTCTCCTCTTTATATCCCGTCTGCGAAAGCAGTTAGTTGGTTTAATGTATAGAAGATGGTTCCTGCCCAGTTAATTGACATAGCTCGCACAACTTTTTCTAGTGCCAAGTTAAATAAAATAGTCGACAGCTTGTCTCTTAGCCCGGTTTCGATAGATAAGGCATTCGAAAGCGTATCAACGATCAGTAACTTGCATCTCGTGTCAGTAAGCGTTGTCTTTGTTAAATTGATAAGCTTTGTTGGAATACCAAATTCATTTACAACAGGGCTTGTCTTATCCAGCAACTCGAAATTGCTCGTGTGTTTTCAGCTTAAGACATCTGTCGTTTCCAATATGTTAATTTTCTTATTAACAGCTTTCGGACCATCCGTAAATCCCGTCCTCACTTTTTACAGATTTTCAGACACCGCACTTTTCCTATACCGTATAACACGTAAGTCACACTTTCATCGTACTCCCACTCCCCTCCTTCAAAGAGAACGGGTTTTATGGATGAGCCCTTTTCACTTTGAACATAATTCAATAAACGAACTACTTTTTAATGAATGATCTGGCCGCTTACCACAGCCAAACTATCGATAGTATGAGAAAATAGTAGAATGCATAGATTGGATGGGATGGCTAACTTCAATACTCTGTTCTGATTCAGAAAAAAAATACTTGCCTGAAACTCAGATCAACTCCATCGTATAACATTTTCAGAACTTTTAATGTAGTTATAGGGTGCTTTTGAAACAATTTCGGTCGTTGATGTTTTACGATAACATTATTTTCGCTTCTATTGATCTAGCTATGAGAATAAACATCACACATTTACGTTGAAAGGCTGTACACATTGTAAATCCGGCCACACACACCCGTTCTGTAAAGGGATTCGGTATATTAGATGGGTAATGTGGAAGAGAAAGCCATTATTTGGTTTAATTAAGTTTTATGGAATGCAACGAACGTATACGTATAAATTCGGCTGTTTACTCAAAATTTATTTCCATTGGATTTGACAAAGGCGTAAATCGCCAGCTGTAAGTACACCTATAATTTAGCTTAACTGAGACGAACCTCAAAGTTTATTCAATGAATTCTCATAGTTCAATGCTCTTCTGCTCAGAATCTTGAAAGCTTACAGGTTTTGAGGTTTAGTTGAAGAGAATTTTATGCACTCAGAAAATAACAAGTTGTTCGAAGCTGTCTTTGCTCTACTCGGAGTTCAACAGGGCAGCGGCAAAATGTGTCAAAAATGATTCAAATTTGTAATTTTTCTTGAGACCCTTCCCCCGTAACATCGTGACGCTATTTATGAATGGCTCCTTGACGAGCGTACTATTCGCAAATGACTTAGGCTTAGCAAGCGAGAAATCTGAGCTTCAGGAAGAATTTGACGAAAGATCATGGGTTAAAAGTCAGTGAATCAAAGACTGAGTGCATGTTCCTGCCATTCAGTGATCCACAAGTCCCGGAGACGTGATGCCGAAATGCACCAGCTTCAAGTATCTTGGCTCGGTAATCAACAAGATTGGAAACTGTGACGAAGACGTAAATCATGGGATCAGCGTGGATTGGCTGAAATGACTTCGTAGAATTGTGCGCTTGTCGACAAATCTCAAAGGAGACATCTACAAAACGGTAGTACCGTCACAAAGTTCAATTACGTCAAGATTCAACATATTCAACGCACTTTGAACAAAAATGAGCGATATGACTGGCCCGCTAAGTCCATTCTCATGATGAAGGGAATAGGAAAATCGTGGGCAGTGGACGGAGGTGCGGCCCTAAATTCTAGAAAAACAGTAGACGTCATTCATAGACGCTCCCCAATCATTATTCTATGGTTTAAAAGAAATGAGCAAGCACTCCAATTACAGTTCATCTAAAATTCCCTTTGTTCATTTTTATTCTGTCGAGTGGGATTTTCATCCACTGAACTGTTTTGAATATATAAAAGTCGCTCAACGGCCATTCCTGATCTACTAATTCAATGCTGGGTAGTTCAAACAAAACCAGTCAATGATAACATCGTGTGATACGCGTGGGTCTGGGTATGTGTCGTGCTTCGGACTGAAAACTCACAATTTTGTTATACTGTTGCACGATTAGCTAAAGAGCCAACCCAAAATTTATCATCAAAAGTATGGAATGTAATTACTTGCTTGTAGACAGCACAATTACTAAAGTAAGATACCGAAAGCCGTCGTGTCCTTTGGGAACGGTTTATTTACTCTTGAATTTCTTTACACACTGTGTGTACCATAAAGCGCTCTTTGTGCTTACATTTTCCCATTTTCTTCATTGTGAAAATAACACTCATGGAACTTATGCGATGTGAATGAAAAAGTATATGGAAAAAGACGAAGAAGAAAAAAGGAATATCTCTCATCCTCGGCTATAATAGTAATAGTACATCCGTTACAGCATCACAGGGACATTATACACACTTTGTGCGGAAAGAGTATATTAAAAGAAAATTGTGAACATCTTATATGTGGCGTTATCGAAATAGATGTTTGAAAAGAAAGAAAAAAACGAAGAAAAAGAAAAGAGAACTTGAAAGGATATGATGATGATGGTGTGTTGTAAACTAAAGACTGTTGTATATGCTCGGTTTGTTTTCGTTTTTTTTGTGTCTTTTTCTTTATTGCAACACCTAAAATAATAAATTTAATGGTGCGTCCGTTTATTTTGTTTATGATGGGGAGATGCCAGAAAAAAAAGGGTTCAGAAATGGAACATCTCTTATATGGCCAGCATAAAAAAATTGTAAAAAGTTTTCTCTTTTTTGATTAATACCGAACGTTTATGGATGCTTTATATCTAGGAACGATATTTTTCTGCAATTTTGTTTCCTATTTTTGCAACTATATTACTTTTCCATTTCATTTCATTTCATTTTTTCCAATTTGGCAATTCCGGGCCACAATCATCAACTTTCTCTGTGCATGTACTGGATGTCGTATGAACGAGTTGGATCGAGTTGGAAAGGAAAACTTTTCTCACACTGAAAATGAATGCATGAAAACTTTTCCCTATCTTGTTAGGAAATATGTCGATTTCATGTCGTTGCTTATTTTCGACGCAAGATAGAGAAAACGGTGTTCCTAATTCTTTTTTCAAGCCTCAAGCCTTTTAGCCTCAAGCGACTTAGCATCATTCCTTTTAGTTTCAAGTTTCTTAGCCTCAAGCCTCTTAGTTTCAAATTTCTTAGCCTCCAAGCTCTTAGTTTCAATCTTCTTAATCTCAAGTCTCTTAGCCGCAAACCTCTTACACTCAAGCCTCTTAACTTCAAGCTTCTTAGCATCAAGTCACTTAATGTCAAGCCTCTTAACCTCAATTTTTTTTTAGTGAAATTTTAGTCTCAAGCCTCTTTGCATAATCCACTTAGTGTTAAGCCTTTTAACCTCAAGTCTCTTAGCCTAAAGCCTCGCAGCTTCAACCTTCTTAGCGTCAAGCCTGTTAACCTCAGGCCTCTTAGACTCAAGCCTCATAAAAAATTACAATTTTATTAGAGTTTTGATGCCGTTTTGATGGTGTAGAGAGCTAACGCATTGGTTTCATAATCCAATGATCGGGATTTTGAATCCGTCATCGGGGAATGCAAAGAGTAATTTTCCATTTCAAATTAAAATTTAGTAATTTTGGCAATTAGTTTTTCTTATTGGTTATTTCCGAGGGGAAAACCACTGATTAACTGATTAACATGGTTAATCAGAGTAAGCAACATGATTACTATGAGTACACACGGTACATCGGTGATTAACAATGATAACACGCAATATTTCACGATTATTCGCAGTTTTGCGACGATTGACTTGATTAGGCACTGGTTAATCACTGAAAAGTCATCATGTTAATCACGGTTAATCATGTTGATCATGTTAATCTGAGAATGGACTTGGCCATTTTATTCTTGGGCATCGAGCCGTGGGTTAGCGGGATTCTCTTTTTGAACTATGGGCATTGTGTGGACTGTGGGCACAAACATTTGCTATACGATAGGTATGCCGGTATTTTCTCGAACAAGATGCCTTGTCAGCCTTGACTCTGCGTCGAGTTGACAATCGACAGTGCGATAAATAACTATTTTCTTCTCCAAATCAATAACCCTAGGCCGTTGGATTTTTTTCCATCCAATTTTCGATTGGCTTGAAATTATTCGTCGATTCATATTTTCATCATGACTACAATTTTTATTAATTGATATCAGACCAAAGCGACCGTGTAAGCATCACAAACGATTGTTTGCCCTTTACATTTGCATTATGTTTTTACATGCACAACATAATTGCTATGCTCTGTGAAATATATACGCAAAATGTACATTTCCATTTGAATAATTGGAAAATTATTCAGTTCGTATACTTGTTTGATTGCATCACACAGCAATGCTCATCTACAGCAACAAAATCATATTTTGAATATTTATTTCGCTTTTTGGAAACTCCAAAACTATATACCGAATGATGTATCCGTCCGTAAGCTGATGCTATAGATAATACGTATAGCTGCACATAAAAAATATCGAATTTCATTCTAAATTTATATGAACTGTCGCTTGATTGATTCCCGATTCAATGCAGATTTTAGCTAGTGCAACATACATAAATGTGGTGGATTCTTCCTATCTGTTGCTATTGTGGGACTATATTTTAATTGGATTCAATTCAATTCAAATATTATCAAATTTAATAGCAAAATTTGTATTTGATACAAATTATTTGGTTGATTATGGATATGATCGATGCTCTGGCCAGGAATAACCAATGTTAAATAAACAAGTGAAGGTAATGCAGTTCTGCGATAAAACACACACTGAATCCTAGTTTGAGGTAATTTTTCGTTTATATATCGATGTCAAAACGTACAGCATGTTAAATACATAGGGTGTCGTTTATAAATTACGTAACGCAAGAGAGGGAGGAGAGGTATATTGGGCTTGCATGGTAGTTCTTACATTTTTTCGAAAGTCCCATACATTTTGCGGGGAAGTAGGGGAGAAGGGGTCAAGAAAATTAAGAAATTAAGATTTTAGCGCTAAGTAATTTGTGAACGACCCCTACCGAAAATACCACATTTCATCAAGCAACGGCAATAGTGGAGGAGAAGAACTAGCCTCAATAGCAGAATAGTCATACTTTTAATTGCATTCACGATTTGCTTTGACAGATAATTACTTCCCTAGAGCGCTAAGTCAAGCATTATTCATTTGCTGTCAAAGAAGTCATATGTTCTTGTCTCGTTTTTTCGCTCGACGATCCCACTCCATATGAAATAATCTACTATTACATACCTACGAGGCGAGGCTCTAGTGCTTTCACTTTCAACTTTGTAAAACGTCAAATTCGAATCTCCAATATTAGTAAGGGTAAGCCTTTTGTGGGTCTCTGATTATCCTGTTCACTGACTAAAGCGAGCCCAATCTTGATGGGACAATTATAACCGTTTCGTATTCGCAAATGCCACTTTAAGTTCGAAGATGAGCTAAATCGGTTGATCGGATTCAGAGATGTGGTCGAATTAGCGCTATTTTTGAGGTTTGGTTGAGGTTTCTCTCACCTGAATTTCTTTTCCAGAGTTCAATTTTCAAGTTAAACTTCGAACGGGTCATTCAAAATTGCTGTAAATGGAATGATGCATTTACAGATGCAGTGTTGCAATTGTAGTTTTGAGTGTGTCTACTTCTACTTAAACGTCGTGCCCGTCTCGTACGGTTCCTCCGTATGTGTTTCGATTGTCATTCAAACTGCTAGTAAATGAAAACCACTTAGAACAATGGAGGCCTCCGTGCGTTTTCTAACAATAATTGGAACAACTTTCTTTAATGAAAAGAATGAAAACATTTTCCACCTATGAAATTGAAGGTTATGAAAATTTCTGTCAATCATTTCAGAGCTACACTCATTTTACTCGTGACTTGCCTAAAATGTTAAATTCGTAATGTCTTATCTAAATTATCACAAAGTTCAATAAATTACTTTGGTTCTATTTGTCGCCAACAGAAGTTAATGGACAAAGAGCCAGCGTTTCTTATAAAAAAAAACTTTTACTAGAAGCTAGACACTCCGTGGCTGCATTTATAAATCGGCGTTCTATTCAAATACTTATTCCGTTAACGTTCATCATAACGTATTGTATGCATAAACAGAACATTTGATAATCCAACGAGAGAGCGGTTGGTATATAAAAGAAAAGCCTTTCGTATTTCCGGTTCAGTTTCTACACAATTTATGCAAATTTTTCATATTTAATGTGGTAGCTGAGATGCAAGGTTTGGAGTGTGTAACGGGGAGTCAAAAGACAATAGCTGTTAAATTGGACATTTTTCGAAATCAAACAGCTTGAATAGCTCGTAGATAAATACAAAAATGAAAAATTCCCCAGCTTATTGAGCCGTGAATCATGATGAAAGGTGATATCAATATCAACCGTACCGAACATATTTTCAAACTGCCCATTAGTTTCGCTCATCAAATAAAACGACTTTTAGGTGTCTTAAGTGAAAGAAATAATCCGCTCTAACAACCCAAAGGGACTCTTGACTTGACTAGTAGCCATGCTTGCATTGAACGTGAGGACTTTGACTCACCTTGTACCACCGTTTCGTTCTCCTTGACTTAGGTACGCTCCCCTTGTATCCCGTACAAATCAGTGTAGTGCACACTACTTGACTAACTTAATCTTTATATGCAGTGGAATTCATGCCCATGGGAACTAACTCAACCACCTGCGCTTCATCTATGTGCTATGTGGTCAGGCTAGCTGCTTTATAAGGTCATCACATCAATCAAGTTAAGTCTTTGTATAAAAAAAGTAGTTCGCCAGTTTGTCAGTAGCTTATAACTGACCAATTGAGTTCCCGGTACTTCTCTTCGATTTCTTGGTATCTGAATTTTGTAAAAAGAAAAATTGGCGACAACTAAGCTGCCAGGATTATTAGCAATTGTTAGATGTGCATTTCCCAGAAGTTTGCGTTTAAATGCTAATCTATTCGAACTGTTTAAAATCTGACAGATAAGGCATCTGAAATCCATGCACAAATTGCAGTAGGAAATAATGCCATTCAGTCAACTTAGTTCAAAAGAAGTCAAAAGGGGTTCAACTCACTCGCAGACTCATTGTTGTTGATCGAATTCACGTTTGCCGAAATCCACGTTACATATCACACACAACAGCTTAACCGTTTGAATGACATATACTGGAAAGCCTTCAGTAGCTTTATGCAATTAAAAAGGGTGAATGTCTTTTGTTTCAACAACGAACTCAAGCTGTGCTTTTGATAATTATTGAAAATAATACCAGCACAAAAAGTATTGAAAAATCTTCAATACGTTAAAATCGTAGGAAGCGAGAACAAAACAATTTTTCACTAGCGACTGTCTACATATTGCGCACCCCACATGAAGCTATACGCGTATGGATAGACGAAGGGTATATTTTGCATTGAATTTCAGGTATAATGTTGTACGTATCCAACACAGTGTACAATCTTGTGTATATGTACACAAAGCATCATCACCGAAGCCGGGGCTTCTCTGTCTCGCCTATATCGCTCCCCTTTATAAAGTCATTTATTATTTCATACAGTGGCAAACAATTAATTTATGTTTACAACAACAGTCAAGGAAAAAATAAAGAAAATATTTGCTTCGATTTTCATATTCTCTTATCTACACGCCGCTATTAGAGGCGAACGGGTCGAGGTTTTTCCGAGACCCGACTCAAACTCGATTCAATTCTCAAAAAACCGGTAGCCCGAACTCTATGAAAATAGAAACCCCGCCCAAACCCTATAAAAAACGGAATCCGACCTCGAACCGTATGAAAAATAGATCCCGACCTGAACGCTTTGTCCAACCCGAAACCTTTGAATAGGAGGCAACTGAAACACAAGTCCGTAGTAAACGCGTTCAATATAAGGGGATAATTATTTGCTCGATGCGTATTCGGAATTCCAACCAGGGACGCGTAGATTTTATAAAGCTTGCTTACTTTGGACGCCATTATGACTAGTACCCCACGCGCAATATTTCTCATAGTTGGAAAGTCTTAAGAATCTCACGTTATAAGGCTGTGTGTGCAATGTTAAGCCAAAGACGTCTGCTACAAATTATACTCACCTTAATTGGTTTTCGAGCTCACTACAAGGCGTTTGATCCGATCCGATCCTCACTCATCTATACTACACTTACTCTGAATGTTAGGGTGAATTGATGGTTTTATTTCACATGATTTTCTCATCATATTGATTTTGAGATGAGACTCAGACTTCACATAAAGAGTACCCGTGTCGTTCATACAAATTTTAGCAGTATACGTTGCATACTGACATGTTTGCACTAACATTCACGCAGTCTTCAAGGACTTCTTGAGCTCTTGTCCACACCTAGTCAGAACACTTTTATACAGGCCTCAGGATTAATCAATCTTCAACTTCTTCATCATTGATTCCTCTTATGGTATTGGGTTTTCTCACCGATTTTGGACCCGCGCACCTCTACACGCTATGAGAGTATACACACACACACACACGTTCGCACATACCCCGTCATTTATTTATATTTCAGGAAAAAAATAACGTCGTGAAACAACGGTAAAAGTTTTTCAATTTATATTCACCTGAAACTCATTTGTTTTCCTTATT
>JANTFA010154362.1:0-10877 GCA_026413405.1 Phytosciara flavipes
TATACATATATTGCATTTTGTGATGTTATTGTTGTAAAAGCACTCAAAAACATAATGCACATCATTATGGATTATATGTGCATGACACTTTATGTATACGCTATACGCCACACTGTAATGCCACAAGACCTTCCATATAACTCAAGAACAAAGCAATATCCCAACGTTATACAACATTAATGTGTCTTGTTTTGTTTTGTCTCGAGATGTCATTTTGTGTGCTTTGCCTTTCATTTTACAACCCAACTAAAGCACCGCTGTACTGAACTTTCATATAGGTAAGGTTTATATGTAGACTTCATTGTCGTTGTATTGTAATAACCCAGAAAAGGTAGATCATTATAATAATATTAAAAATAAAATATGCAGCGGTAGCTACACCTGGGAAAATACAATCTCATTTTACTATAGAAATTTCCTTCGTACATTGTAGAGACGAAGACATCAATGACACGACAAGGATGTGATAGAAACGTTAAAGCGTGCCCGTAGACGAACGATGCTTTAAAGAAAATAATCTTGATAATTGAAATTTTCATCACACGCTAAAACAACACAGTGGAGAACTTGCTGTAACGTATAAACGGGTCCGAGTACATCCTGTCCCTTTAAACGTATTTTGTTGGCACTGGTTGAGCCATCCTTGTTGGCAATTGTTAATTAAACAATTTGGTGCCTCTGGAGTAATTCATCACATTCTATCATTTGGTGCATAAAGCATGAACATCTTCTTAGAATTTCATCAAATTTTTATGAGATTTTTAAAACCCATGACGATCTGAATTACCTGTAAAAGTGTATCATCCACTGACGAATACGAATCAGTGCCGTTTGTAGGTCAAGTCTATCAAGTATATATTCATGCGCCAACTGCAACTGGTGCAGCATATAAATGCTCCATATCGATGTCGTTTTGGGAAATTTGGAACTCGACACACAAAATTCAATTCTTCACTTCGGATATGAGTACAAAAATTCAAATGTTTTTAAACTCTCAAATTTGCCATCTGTTATCGATAACTGCAACAAAAATTATCGATGAGCTGTGACTGTGTTTTTATATACACAGTGAATTGTATGTTAAAACGAATGAAGTAGAAGATTTTGTATAAAACGAAAACAGACGTACGAGATTCGATAAATATAAAGCGATTCGCTTGTCGTTTCTATTAGGTTGAAAGCCCGTTTTTGCATTAAAATGTGGTAAAAGCAACTTTAACATGTTCAATATGGTCCTTGCAACGCTTATACAAGCACCAAAACAGATTCAGAATGAAGGGCCAAGTGACCTTCACAAACATCAGATTCTGTTTTTGTGCTGGTGTAAGCCACAAAACACTCTGCTAAGAATATACAAGTCGACATGCATCCATACGTATTGAAAGCTTCTTCGAAACACATAACATAACAGATGCAAAAGCAAAATTTTGACGTTAAACTCCAGGTCAGGTCAGATTATCGTCGCTTTCCTTAGCGGGACCACCTGACGTGACCTGTCGTTGTAAGTCTTACAACATGCATGATGCTTTTTGTTTTAATTCAAACTTTTACAATTAGCAAACATATTGAAAATTTCGTTTTAGGCCCATTCGAAGGACGAGAGTCTTGTGCTTTCATTCGTACGTTTGTAGCCGGCCATTCGTATCCCAGAGTAAGAGCAAGCATTTTGTTGTCACCGCTAGAGTAAGACCCTTAGTGTTTTCTGGATGTATTTCACTCAATTTTTGCGATTTTCGTTTCATTCGAAAAGAATTGACAATATGAACCCAGGGAACTGGATTTTGCTCTAACAAAATAATCTCAATTTCAGACCTTGAGTATCGGAATCACACGAATATTTGTAATAATATTTTAAAAAGTGTTACTGTCCTGGATTCTACTCGAGATTACCTATACAGAGACACCTCACACGATATTTTATGTTGAGATTTGTAGATTTTATCCGCAAAAGAAGTTGCAATTTTTGGCTAAAAAGTCAGGGTCTGTCAAAGTCGCGATGCTGCCCAGCCACAGGGGAGAGCTGGACCCTCAACATACTAGTGCCGTTTTAAAGCTGCAATATTCAGCTATTAACTCCAGTTAATAGTAATAGTTTGGCCTCATTCGGGTCGGAGAAATCATTCATCGTTATATGCAACCTCACTCTACTACCACGAAAATCGAATTTGCTGTGTGCGCGCTAGGTAAAATCAATTAAAAAAAAATTCGTGTTGCATGCAATTCCTGAGACCATTCTGGAGATAATGTATGGGCAGGCCTTTCGAAAAAAAATGAAAATACGACCCACCCTATTCGACAATGAGTTTGAATAGAATGATCGAAAGATGCAGTGTTGCAGCAGAGTAGGAATCACTGATAACTCGACAAGTATGCACTTTTTTTGAGTCAATGAAGTGTCGTATCCCCCCAATATACTTGTCGAATTATTAAGGACTTTTAATCTGATGACAACACTGACAACTGGCTATATGTCTTACACTACTCGTACGGGTCCTTACGTTTTTACTTTCTTTTAACTTTCAACATTGTTTCCGTTGTATTAAGACACAGTCTTTCTATCTTCTATTGCTCGGATACAAAAAAAAACACAGAAAGAAGAAATCGTAACAGACATTAAGCTCGACGGAAACATTTATATTTTTCAACTTAAATATTCTGCCGATAAGGATTTGTCCGATAGCAGTGTGAGAAATATAAATTTTAGATTTTTTTATATAAACCGCCATGGTTTCAATTTTTTTTGTTTTATTCGAGAACAATAAATGGCGCTTCAATTCGATAACTTCTACAGCGGATTTATACATAGTTATATGGGGTAAGTATAGTCACTGGAAAACATAAATATAGAAGATAGAAGCAACGAACGAACGTAAGAAATAAAACAATTCTTTTACTCTCTCATAAGATATCTAAGTCTTATCGAGTAAAAAAGTTTTCCCTCGAAAACTTTTACATAAAATGCATTTAAGCTTCTGTTTCGTCAGAAATGCATATAAATCTAAAATTTATTTCAGCTTGGCAATGCACTGAAATGGGAATAGCAAAAAAACCCGTGCACGGAAAATTGGATTTCATATAATATGTTGGATTTTGGATGAACTCAAGAAGCGATTGCATTTTGTTTTGCTCGTATATAATATCTCAGCTACCTTGGGTAGTGAAAAGTAGAACGTTCTGCAGTATTACAATGTTAACGTATATACAATTGTGAAGTTAATTTTGTTTTTTATCTGAAACGAAAGTAATCAAGCCCTGTTCCATTTTGTATTATATGCACAATTATGCACAATGGTTATGTTCTACAGCGAGGGGTTACTCATCCGGGGAATCGGTGTCACTTGCTCAAAGGAATTGCCGAATTGCTCCGATGACTATCAGGAATTACGGACAAATATCAAGATTACGAGTAAACTAAGTGAGTGAGACAGTCTACATTGGTGGCTCTACCAATCTACCAATTTTTTAGTTGTCTACTTATTTAGTTTGCTAGTAATGGATTGACTTTCGGGCGTGGGATAATCTGGCACACCATACAAAATAATGATGTGCTAGTTTCACCTCTAAGGGACGAATTTGACACAATCATGACTTTTCGTTACATGTCGTAAAAGGACGCATAATATGATTGCGATTTTCTATGACTTCGTAGCGAAATTTTTGCATAAATTTTGGTCATTTAGGCACCTCATCCACTCGGTTACATTATTATGCTTGAAGGACACCTCGAACCTAAGAGTTTCATAAAAATCAATGTTCTGCGCTCTCTGTCACGAAACTGTTCATTTCCGGATAGTGATCACTGAGGCTGTATTATCTTCAGAAGGTTTCAATTGAAGCGGAAGCCGTCGTTTACGAAGAAATATTCACTCAAAATTGCGTTTCACCTTGAGAGGGAAATTTACGACTTAGAAAAAATTAACATTCACTCCAGGAGTTAAAATTTTACACATGCTAAAATCACTGAAAGACAACATCAATTTATGAAATTCCTTGTCTAAATTGTGAATCAACATACATCGGGGAAACTGAACGCCCTTTTGAAATTAGAAAAGAAGAGCATCAAGGTTACGTCCGTCGAAGAGAGTACAAACAATCAGCAATCGTTAAACACATTACAAGAAATAAGGGCCACAGTATAAACTGGGACGGTTCTCAAATAATCATGAAAGAAACCATCGATTACGCAAAATCAAAGAGGGATTATTCATTCAACAATCCACAAAACCAACAATGAACACTGATGATGGTTACAAACTGAGTAACGCTTGGAAACCAATGATTCCAATATTACAAAGGAAGCTTTGAAAAAATTTTAGCATTAGTGTAGCCTTGATGATGACAACGATCACAATAAAAACTTATACAAAAAACTGAACCACTAATCCAATTATTTAATGATCATAGAAAAATTTATGTAGAAAAGGAACTCACGGCTTCCTCTCATTCTGGATATGTTGGAATCGCAGTTTCATAAACTAAAATGTAAACTCCCCGTTTCAAGATCGTGAGACATTCATAGAAAACAAACTTTTTAGTACTGAGCGGGAAGTTACGGGCTGCACGCCTAAGGACGTTGTTATATTTACTGAAAAATGATCTCTCGAAACAGTAAATCGAAAATTCGTCATGCATCAAAATAAAGTTCTCATGTCGAACTGGTAACAAAAACTAATTATTAATTATTATTATTATTATTATTAATTATTATTATCCGAAAAAATTGACACTGATCATGTTAGTGGCATGGTGTGAGCAACATTCCGTAAAAAATGTCCAACCATCAACAATATGAAACCTGTCTAATTTCGATTTACTCTGTGTCGAGTTTTCATTTTTTCCAAAAATCATTGGGGACAAGGGAATGACGTTGCCGGGTAATTGCGAGCAATTAGGAGCAAATATTGGAGAAAAAGTAAGTGGCCCCTCGCTATACAATACAGTTAAATGAAAATTAATTTAAAATTTTAAAAATGTTCTCCATCATTTAAGCTTGGTACTGCAATTTTTCAAGAACATTATATCCTATTTATCATTAAATTATCATTTTATACATCTTCGTTTGATATAATAAAGCATATTTCTAACAGTGGTGTTACGTGTGCATAATAAATTTGGAAAATATCAAGGGTTGGACCATACAAATCATTTTCATACATTTCCATGTCCTGCAGCATCAATCTGGACGGTTTTCTGTACCCACGTATTTAATGTACAACATATTTTAGTTCAGAAAATACTTGTCACATAAAATGGATGGTATATTTTGGCAAGAACACGACTGTGTTGAATAAAGAACATGGTTTAATTAAAGTAAAATGCTCGAATAAAAGCCATTTTGCATACGGACATGCAATTTTGACCACCAAGAAAAAAAAACTGCCAACCAAAATAGTGTGGTTTGGTTTTGTAAGATATTCCTATTGCAGTAGTTTCTGTAGTCCTTTTTCTATTCTAGGTTGAGCAAGTGTTAGATATATTTATGTATAATATCGCAAATGGATGTAATAATTTTACATGAAAGTCATTACTTCCATTTGTGTCAATGGAGTTTAGTGATCCAATGGAGCGTGTGCAAGTTTATTCAAGCAAAATGTAATTTTTGAAAAGTTGTTTCATCTTCAACAGAAAGATTTTCACAAAATAACTCATCATATTATAGCACTGAGACATGACGAGTCGAGAATGTTTTTTCCGTTTTAGGTGTGTTTGATCCAAAGTCAAGAGTCATTCGATTTGTTTTGCTAAAAAATTGTATCGCCACTACTGTTACGGTGTGATCCAATTTTAATATAGAAGATACGAAACATCTTAAGCTTGAAATCTATAATCTAAAACTACGCCAGATTAAGTCTTCTGAAATTTATGCTTGAATCATTTAGAATCAAGGGTTTCATTGAAAAGTGTAATAGATTTTGAGATGGCCGAGGTTGAAAGTACAAAGTAGCGATTCTCGAGATTTCTCATGAAAGTCACTAACTTCTACCTCGGTTATCTCGAAACCTATCACACTTTTCAATGATGTCTCCATACAAAAAAAATGTTTGTTTTGGGTCCACAAATGATTTTTCATCATTAGAAAGCTAATTGGAAGAGATTGATTTCCATCATTTTCCCGCATCTCATACAAAATTGCCGAAAATAGCCCTTAAATCACGGCTTTTCTCAAATATTTTGGAAAATGTTCGCTGCGCCACCCAACCGTCCGACCAAAAGTTGTTTCTGATGACCCAAAAAAGCCAAATCCGTTGAGAAAACCAAATTTTTTTCAATTACATTGGTTTAAAACCTACCGTGCTATACGTTTTAACTGGGCTGTGAAAAGAAGCGTGTTTCGACTATTTACCCAGAACGCATTTACCAGAACGCTTTACTCACAACAATCTAACGAAAAGAGAACGGGTTGTATCTAGACCTGATCCCCGACACCGCCATCTCCCAAAGTGTTTCGAAGCGTTCACGATATCCGTGTTACTTTGTGTGCGCTAGTTTTTGGTGAAATTTCGACATTTTGAGCCAAAATTTCAAATGACACCCAAAGTCAAATTTGTTCATACAACACGCTATTAGGGGGAGGGTGTTCAACGAAACGTGACTGTCATTACAAATTTGGGTCAATCCTTTTTGGACGAGGGGGGAGGTGAGATTGAAAAGTATCTAAAATAGCGTGACGTCATTTATGTACGGCGTATATCATCATCTTGTTCTTTTCCGCGGGGAGCACAGAGCACCAACAAATTGTCTCCAGCGAACACGGTTTTGCGCCAGGGCATTAACCTCATTCTGATTTTTCCTTGACTGCTGGTTCCTTCAACGATCATCCTTTTACAGATAATTTTTGGACGTTATCTCTTTCTTTTTCCCTAAAGGTTCCAACCTAGCTCGGTTTTTGGTATATCGTTTAGTTCCATTTTCGTTTGAGATGAGGTTCGACCAAACGATTGTCAGTCTGCGTCTTAAGCATCTTCGATTCTATTGATGACGTCACCTTTCACGTTTTGTAACTATACAACGGCGCAGAGCGGTCTTGAAAATGCGTATCTTCAGGTTTCTCGAAATTTGTGTTGATTTCCAGATAACCCTCCAAATGACTGTCGCCCTTTTTCATAAGAAGCAAGCTTTGGAACGTGTCATGTTGATAAGTGTAAAGTTTGCATACCTGTCGAAAGTGTCAGAATAACAGTTGGTGGGTTACTCAATGAGGTAATTGGTCACGTAGTAATTGACGATGTATTGGCAAATGAAAGGGTAGTTACCAAAAGCATGTACTGAGGTGCACTCAAACAAATAACAGAACTGTTCATATGTTTTCATGCGGGTAGAGTGGTTACACGAACGCGCGTGGTAGTGATAAAACCTTAAATAGACATACGAACATTCATCGTCGTGTATAAGTGTACCATTTGAGAAACCGTTGAAACGAAATGCCTCATTCATTTTAAAGTTCACGGCGTTATATTATACCATTTTCATTCTGCCGAACGATGTTAGAATCCTAAGACTACTTCGTCCTTTAATCTGGATACAAATTGCGTATCTGGCATATAGCTCTCGATATAAAAACGAAATCATTAAAAATCGAGACATCACACCAAGCCCTCACAAAAAAATGTGTATGTAAGAGCTCTCGTCATTCACCCGCATTCACCTGAAAAATTAGAATTCGTCACGCATATTTTTACATCTACGTATTTTTGAGATGTTTTCGAATCGCTGACGATGTGAACAGTTTTTTCTTTCTCTCCACAAATGTTTAAATAAATCATGGAATATAAGCAATCACGATTTTCCCATTTATATTGTCGTGCACCTTCAGATAAATCTGTGTACGTCTGGCACAACTCACTCCAATTTTTCTTTTTTTCTTTTTGCTCGAATTTAAACTGCGTGTATTCACGCATAGATAACCCCGAACTGTTTGCCGCGAAATTTT
This sequence comes from Phytosciara flavipes, assembly GCA_026413405.1. Classification (NCBI taxonomy): domain Eukaryota; kingdom Metazoa; phylum Arthropoda; class Insecta; order Diptera; family Sciaridae; genus Phytosciara; species Phytosciara flavipes. The sequence continues at coordinate 7,931 of JANTFA010154362.1, forward strand.
GGTTATCTAATTCACGCTCGCACTGATGACTAAATTTAATTTAATACCGACAATTGCATTGATTATATCCGATTCATTCGTATACGCGCATACGCGAATTTATCAATGGAAATTGGATATCACTATCTAAGAGAAGCATACGTAGCTCATTTGGCTATATGAAAATGATTCTCCATCGAAAAAAATGCTGGTTTCTAATACGCTTCCCAGTTTGCTTGGCAATTCTCGAAATGAAACCACCTTTATGTTTTTTTTAGAATTATCGACCGCATTGGTACTCTCTTGTAGTTTACATTTTAGGAATCTGATTTTTGTTTCGTTTGATATGAAATCTCCTACTCCGTTTTCTTAAACCGCGCATACCAAATCTTTTACTTCAATTGCTGCACGTATATTTTGATATATAAATAACAATATCCAGAGCTTATGTTTTGTTAGTATATTTTGAGTCGATGGCAGATGTTTAGTGTCGACCCGAATTGATCTTGGATGCGCGTTAGCAAAGCACTCGTGACGCAAGTCCCAATACGAGTAAAAAATTGAAAAATGAAGGCGTTACAGTTACAGTTTTTTGAGAGGAACGAAGCTGGGGAAAAACTTTTTATTTAGCTCATCATCCTGAGGAGCTATACATGGCAAAATATCTAGAATTAGGGATTTGAGGTTATATTCCTAGAATTGTTCAGCTTCCATCAGGTTTTTTGGACTTTTCGTTTACTTTTCGACATGACCGAGGTGCCCCAGTGACGGTTACTCAAATCTGGAATTCGAGGTCATATTTCTAGAACTACCCAACTTCCATACTTGGGATTCAAGGTCATATTCCTAGAATTTCTCAACTTTCAAAAGGTTGTTTGGTCTTTTCGTTTACTTTTCGACATGACCGAGATGTCGCAGTGACGGTTACGCAAATCTGGAATTCGACTTGGGATTGGAGGTCATATTCCTAGAATTTCTCAACTTCCATCAGATTTCTTGGTCTTTCCGTGTAATTTTCAACATGACCAAGGTGTTCCAGTGACGGTTCCTAGAATTTGTTATTTGAATTGGGATGCGATTCGGGGTTTTATTTCTAGAACTACTCAACTTCCATATTTTCTGTTGAACTCTGGCTACACAAAGTAAATCTTTTTCTCATCATACGTATGAGTCAAATATTACTTCCAAAAGAACTAATATCAGTCAAAAACCCTTACAAAGGGAAGTGTGACGCAAATCCCCGTGTTTGTACTTAAAAAAAAGTCTGATACCAGTCAAAAACCTTTAAAAAGGGAAATATGACACCAGTCCCTGTGTGTACACTTACAAAACATCTGATATCACTTTGGGTGACGCGTTTTGCGCTTGAACGCCGAAAATTTAACACCGAAAAATTTACAAAAGAAATTTGCGTCACAAATGGCAGATGATTCGGCACCTTCACTAAAAATGTTTTTCTTTCAATTTCTTTTTTAATTTTGTTTTTAAATTGTCTGTGACATGGTTTGCTCAACATCTGCCATTTGTGACGCAAATTTTTTTGTAAATTGTTCGGTGTTAAATTTTCGGCGTTCAAACGCAAAACGCGTTACCCAAAGTGATATCAGATGTTTTGTAAGTGTACACACAGGGACTGGCGTCACATTTCCCCTTTAAAGATTTTTGACAAAATAATGTCTTGGATCTCGATGTCGTTAACTAACTTCAACTAAGTTTACTTCTGTTGATGTCGCGCAAAGGTAGCCATGGCGCTACTTTAGTGTAAACGCCGTGACGCAAGTACTATATTACAAAAAATGTACTTTTTTAGACTACGGAATATTTACAGAAATTTTTTGACTCACTCCCCTCTTGGCCTCGAATGTCCCAAACGTATTTTTTTCGTCATCTAGGTATCCATACGAGTTCAACCTTCAACGCAGTATCGCATGTCAAAATGTTTTAAGGTTTGGCCGATATATAAATTGAAAAATGCAAAATTATGTGTTTTGAGATAACTGAAATTTCCTGCGTTACTGTGTGGATCTGGTCGCCAGCAAATCCTAAACGTTTCTATAATTTGCCTGAAATTTCGACTATAGGTCAAGGTCGTGCTCTAGATTAAAAACTGGGGCTCCTAGAATTCTCCATTCAATTACTATACATGACTAGTGCAGCCCGTTGCCAGTCCAAAAAATTTTTTTTTCTTGATATTTGTGATTTTTTTTCCAATTTTTTTTTAAATTGGCCAGAAATTGGATCATGTTCAGAAGAATCATGAGGATAATTTTGTCCATTGGAGTTATGAAATTAAGCTAAAAGGTCAAGTAGTGGCGGATTCTGATGCAAAAGAACTTTTGATAACTTTGTCAGTTTGATTGAGCAGGCAAAGTTGTAAAGCTTTTTTTAGTGAGGAGCAAACCATGTGGAATCGCAGTATCTCAAAGCTCGTTTGTTCATATAAAACATGAATAAAAGTCAATGGGACAAGGTATTGAAAAGGTTCTTTCAGCATCTTGTGTAAAGTTCGATGGTCTGAGAGGTGCCCAGAGCATGTTTGAAATTTTTTCCTATTATGAACTCATTGAAATTAAGATTCTGCCAAACATACATGACCGTACTGACCGTATTATGTGCTATTCGAAAATTCCTTCGCATTTCTACTTTAAGTGATAGTTCCTACATTATAAATCTTGCGGTAATCGAAGCCCTAGCTGCTAAGAATAGAAAAAAGCTTACCAAACGCTTACTTCTCAAATTCAAACCAAATAACTTTTAAGATTTTGAATGGAAACACTGAAAACACACAAAACGTTCCCTCCGTTCATATATTTGAATTATTTGTATTTCATTCATGCATAGGCTAGGCAATTTTCGAACGCTTGTTTAGGTAAACATTAAAAAAATTTTGTTTTTTTTCTCTTTCAGAGACGATTAACTTTAATATTTCAATTACACCAATTAAGCATTGTGTGTATATTACATGATT
>JANTFA010154395.1:0-10875 GCA_026413405.1 Phytosciara flavipes
GAAGAAAAAAATCTGTTGATCCATTGCGCCATGTTATTCAACAATATTTGTCAACAAAGAACTTTTAACAGCTTAACAAAAATATAGCATTTCTTTCAACATGAATAATGTTTCAATTTAGAAACACAAAAATATCTCTGTTCGATGGTATACTCCCTCGTCTTCATTCCTTTTCACAAATAATGTCGTGCATTATAATAAGATGGGAGCCGGGCACAACAGCAACAGCTCCTTTTTCTTTATAACGAAATGTCAAAAGAAGAAAAGAGTAAAATGTCCTTAAAATGAAAATTATTGTAATGTCTTTGTGAATGTCTTTATATACATTCCCTGGTCTCTAAATGCTTTTACTGCATTGTCTAAATCGGCTAATCCTTTTTATCTACTTTTATCTTTCAACAACAAATATTCAAATAAATTCTTTTTATTTCAAAAAATTTTTTTTTTGTCTCCGATTTTTACTTTTATCTGTGTAAATATGACCTAAAAATTGAAGATTCAAAGTTTGACATTTCATTTTCATTGTTCCCATTATGTGAAAACAGTATTATATGAAAAGTATATTTCAAAGGAGAAAATGAAAAGAGAGTCCCTTTTGTGCATTATTATCATACTGTATGGTGTATAATATTATTGATTATTCAAAGGAGTGTGAATTTCTTCTTCAATTCCTTTTTTTTTGTTGTAGGATTTTGTCAAAGGAAAATTTCAAGTGGTTGAATCAAGGGTTTTCTGTTTATCCAAAAACATTTCATTTTTTTTTCTTCGTCTTCATTCTTTCTGTCGTCGTCGTCGTTTGTTGTTGCTGGTTGTATATATATATAATCTGATGAAAACCATTAAACGAAATATAAAAGGGAATGATGTCGTCATGTCAACTCCGAAATAATGTTTTATATCCACCGATTTCTTTTCAGAGAAATGCTTTTTGCACAATTGATATAAATATCAAAATAGTTATGTTTTGGTGTTGAATTTTCAATCATATCTTTCGCAGACATACCGCAAAAATGTACATTTACTACGAAAAAGGGATGCCGATCTATCGAGTGATGGAGGTGCGGGAAATGATCACTTTACGTCGAATTATCTTAACTTTTAATCGAAATTTTGCTTGATTCACTAATGACATTCGCTGTTATTTCGTCAGACTACATTTGTGAGAAGTTATTGGATTGCTAGGAATACATTACCCCAATGTTTGATTGTCGTAAAACTATACACATTATGACACTTCAATTGCGCCGAGGTGGGATTTTCAATTTTGACATTTATTGGAACTCATTTAAACGACCGTCGAAGAATTTGAATGAAAGTCAATGTTGAAAAAATGCAATAAAACCATACAAAGAAAAACATTTAAGCGATACGTCTAAGAACGTAGAGGACTAAAAGAAACCAATTTTAGCCCGTTTCTCCTTCGTTTCTCTCGATAGTTCCAGTTGAGACCTTCAAAACAAGCCCCAGTTTGTAGAAGTTAAATTTTCTCATTTTTTGTAGCGGCAGTCGAATTTCAATGCACATCCTAGAAATTTCCAGCGAGTCTCCTTTACGATCTCCGGTACCATTGATCGAAATCGCTTGATTTTCTTTGCATTTCCTAGAGTTTGCCGAGTTCTGGGAAATATGATGAAATTGGAATTCGAAGAAATCTGTCGACTTGGTCCTCAAGACCATGTTGAAGCGGTTTACAATCGCAATATTTACATGCACTGCCACTGTAAGACGCTTTAACCTGGCCATTGAGATGGATAGCTTAGAGGAAATTGTTTCCATAACTTCAAAATTTTCCAACATCCAACTCATCACACTTCCAAAAACTCGCCAAAGTCTAGGAAATGCATAGAAAATCATCTCAGATTCAAAGTTCAGGTAATTTGTGAAAAAATGATCGTTTCTCGCACCTCTCTGCGTATTTTCTAGTTTTGATTTCGGGTTTTTCTTCTTTTCTCTTCTTGAGAATCATTCAATGAACATAATTCACTTTGTCAAATTCATTTGAAGATTAAAAAGGTATAAAATACAATCAATGGGCATTGCTTCTATATGCATACACTTCATACACACACAGAACGCATTTGTACGTTTGATTTATTCGGACTTTTTTTTCGTTTTGTTTAGATTTCTTTTTTTTCATAATTTCAATGATCACGGTTATCCCTGCCTCTATTTTATGGACTGAATATGGGGAGTGAGGTGGAGCAAACATTTCACAAAACAATTTATTCAAATAACCGATTAACCGGACTGTGAGATTTGTTTTGCTTTTTGATTCAATTTCATTGCTTTGAAATGAAGCAACGAAGCCGTAAACTGAGCCAACTAAAGCGAATGAATTATGGATCTCAAACATTATTGATGTCTGCAAATTTTACACATTTTGAAGATGTAATATGATAAGACGCAGAATGTTTGTGTTCAAGACACTCATAGTAGGGCTCTGAAATATGTGGTGCTGTTCTTCTTCAGTTGATGGAAAAGTCTAGCTCCTTAAGCTCAAGAACAAATCGAAGAATGCTGCAGTTAAATAGCCAAAGCAGCCGAATGTCTGAAGTCTTATGAAGCTCTTGAAGGAATTAGAAAAAATATAACCAGCCGATTAGAAAGATATTGACTTTCAAAGTTGGCTACTGCTGGTTATAAAGTCTGCCCAACTTTCATAATTACATAACATCAAAAACACGAAAAATTTTTTGTCATATTTTGAAAACCAAAACTTAGAATTGAACAGTTGCAAAAACACAAACACCACCGCTGCCCTCAAAATTCCAACTTAAATATTACAAAGCAAAATCCAGTTACACTTTTGTTTATTCTTGTCTCATATCTTGCTTTCAACTTACCTTCCAAAAGACCTGCAGCGCTCGAATTTTGGTAATCGAATGAAGCTTCGTTCAGATCAATTTGGCTCAAATCGGACCCGCAGAAGTGGAGTTATAGCCGGTGAAGATCACATTTATTTGAAATCTTTCTTTTTTTTTACAAAAATTGTCCTCTTGATTGATCGTCGATCAAATTTGTAAAGAAAATACATTTCGTTTAGTTTCTCTGAGTCCAGAAGCGATCCCATAACGGTACCGGCATTCAGGTTATTGCCTGTAACTTAGAGGTCATCACTTCTAAGGCTCGAAACCAATACTCCTCTTTGTTGTTAGAACGACGATATATGAGATTCCAACGGCGAAACGACAGCAACGCCTAGATTTATTGAAGAAGTCAAAGGAAAACTTCGGACAAATCGTTTCACAGAAGGATGGAAAGCTATTTCGAAAATTTACTAAATGAAGAGTTCTATACGAACGCGTACTTGACACTTTGTCCTGAATGAAGAAGTGGAAAATATAACGGAAGTAGCATAGCAATCACAGTGAAATAAATGAAAAAATGACCAATTTGCCAAGAATATGGTAACCCAATGCCACAATCGTTCCGCAATATTTGGATAACTAAATACTCAACACCCACTAGAACGCTATGTAGACATAAGTGTAGCTTAATCAAACAAATCCAATGCAAATCATCCAATTACATGAACACAAACGTTTTGTTCTATCATCCTATAGCAAGTAACGTACATCTAGATAATGTGCAAAAAAGTCGGCCTTGGATGTATCGAAATTAGTTCAACACTTAATGTGGGATTAATTAAGCAGAAAAAAGCTGCCATAAAACCGACTAAGGGTAATAATATTCCGAAACAAAAAATCCAATTTAGATGTTCCTCTAAACAGACATTGTGCAATGTGCACTGTTCTGTTTCGTGTAAAACATTTACGGAAGGAACTTACTCGTAGTTATTCTAATCGGACATAAACATCGAACATTGTATACGGTGTACACATATAGAGAGAGAGAGAAAGAGAAAGATAGAGATAAATTGAAGATATAAATTTGTTGTGCTATATCTTTTCATACAGTCACGTGTGTGTCTACATCCTTGCATTATTCTAATATGGAATCCAACAATTAAATTTCGTTCTGCCGAGATATTTGTTACGGATAATTCAGTTCTCTAAATGGTGTGACGTATAAATTGATGTCGGTATGCGCAGTGATTTAATAGCCAATTTGGGTTTTATGGCAAAATCATCCGAAATACGTCAAAATAGTTCACATATCCTTTATCTCTTTCCCATATGCCGCCTATTTGTTCATTCTCTACGTGTGTAAGATTAGCGAAGTATAATGTAAAATGCTAATGTCTGAAGTAATTCCTTTTTTTTTATTACGGCTCTGATATACTCAGATAAGATTTAATCACGGAACGATATATTATGAAGATAAATGCAATGAGTTCTCTTTTTTTTGTAGAACGCACGATCAGAGATATTGATTTATTCTGTTAATTATCATCAAATCCATGGTAGACCTAAATTTTACTTAAACGAAAAAAAAGAAGATTTTCTTTCAACAAAGAGAAGTGATGATTAAATGACGAAAGGAAAAAAAGAAGATTTTGTGAAGAAGCTCTTTGAACTGTTCTTAATTAAAGCGTTTTTTTTATGATCGATTTTTTCAATGTTAATTGATTAATATTTCTTTTCATTTTTTCCTTGCCTTGTAAGAGACGCCATCCGAATAGTAGGTAGGTAGGTAGTAGGTAGAAAAAATATCATGAAATCATGCTGAAACTATAATATTAATGTAAGTCTCAAAAAATGTGCGCATCACACCGAAATGTAAAGGTAAAAATTTACAAAATCCATTTGCTTAATGTATTATATAATGACAGCCTTGCCGCGTGCTAGGCTCGTGGTGGATTTGTTTTTTTATATATATCGCTGCCTTTACATTTGGCTTTCAGGGTTGTCTAAAGTTAACTTTTAGATTGATTTGAATTTTGTAGTTGAAGGAGAGGCCCACGTTTACTTGAAATTTGTGGTTTAACAATAATCACACGGGAGCATTTCCTTTGTCTTCATGTATTAGCACTTAGTTGAATTCGCACGATCTAAAGTAGTGGCTTAAACCGATTGATTTACTGAAATCGGCGTGACCCTCGGCAATCGGTCGAAAACATTTTTCTCGCTTTTTCCTTAAAACACCAAAAAATGTCGGTGCAAGCGCTATAACTTTAAACTTTGTATCCAGCCGATTTGTTTAAACTGAAAAAAGAAATTCTCCGGTTCAATATCTAAAAGTCTTCTGAAGAAACGAATGCTCTAATGTGTCGTTTAGAGCTAACGCCGAGGTTCACGCCAATTTCAGAAAATCGATCGCCAAACATGACTGATCTGAAGTGGCCGCTTACTGTGGCCGTTTTATGTAAAGTGGATCATTCATAAAGGACGCCGTATTTTCCATAAATTTGCCATAAATTTAAATTCATTGATAACTCATTAAACATGCTATTTTGTGCGTCTCTGCCCTCCCAATACACCCCTCTTACTTTAATCCACGAAAACGCATATTTATTAATGAATTTAGATCTGTATGGCAACACTGGAAATAAGACGCCCTTTATGAATCGTCCCTATCTTGTAGGTTAAGTGCAGTGTTTCCATACATGCGACAACGTAACAGAAAGCCTAGAGTTAAAAGGTTCAAATACTCGACAAAATTGCGAAGAACAAACTGCATTTGAACGTAGAATTTCTAGTTCAAGCGCTTCAATTGAACATTTTCTGCAATCTGATGAAGTAGAAAATTTTGTATCAAACTCTAGACGATACTTTGATAATGTAAGCAGTATTGCAGGTAAATTATTACAATGGTTGTATATGGTGATAAGCTCCCAATATTGCCCATGTCCGCATCTTTACCCTCGTCTTAACCATTGACATGGCGTTGGAACGGGATAGCGCAGTGGTTACGTACTGGCTTCGAGAATACCCGGGTTCAAAAACCGTGTAAACAAATTCTGTATGGGATTTTTCTTCAACGTATATCATGAAAGTAATGTTCCTAAGCAGCAATCAAGCTTCAAAAATGACTCAAGCTTTAAAAATGGGTAGTTGAGGTAGAAATGCCCCATTGAACGTACACAACGAAATATGACGTCACCCATATTCCATGCAATAGTGTACGAGGCACGCCGGTTTCAGGTCCAGCTGCTACGATTGATGATGTGTGTAAACGTCGAATTCGGACACAAATTCCACACAAGCAGTGATTGTAATCGGTTCGATGCGTGTTTACTTGTTGCCAGATGTACTAGCGCGCGTAAAAATCGAAAAACAATCCATCAGTTGAAGGCGTGGTTCGGAGTACACGGGAAGCATGTGGTCCCTAGTGTGGTCAATTCACACTAGCTAGCAGATACTCCGTGTAACACCCGGCAATCGAACCAGTCACTTCACAGTGCTGCTCCCGACTAAAAATGACATTGAGATTTATTATTAACATGGCCTTATGGACGTCATTTATCAAAGATGACGGCTAAATACTTACTCGATCTATGGATTAAGAATATCCCAAAATTTCGAGAAAGAATTTTTTTGTACCAGCCCTGCATTCCGTTACCTCTATTGTTTTTGTATTAACTTTAAAATATTTTCTAATTAGTCATTTCATGTGTAATATGAATTTAGCAAGTCATTTTTTGGTCTCGATTTTCAGTTACACATTAAATGGGGCGTATAGTAAAAATTATACCTCAACGAGAGTGTTTTGACGTGCTAATTAATGGTCAATGAAGACCGAAAAAATTTCTATTTACTTAAGATGCTGCATGATGAAATTCGATTTTTTTCCTCTCTTTATTTTAATGTTGAAATAAGATTTTGTTGTTGTTGTTGGACCGGATCATTTAATCAATATAAAAGCAAGTGTGCATTAATTATAGAAATTTCATACCATGTCAGTAAGAAATGGATTACAATGTGATGGATGAACATTTTATGACCGGCAATTGAAATGAAGTTTACCATTGGAATTATAATTTGAATTCCTTTTGAAGACGAACGATTTCTTGGGCCAACGCCGGCTGTCTTGTGTATCCGAAATATGTGTTGGAGACAAATGAAGTACCAGACGATGAATACTCGATTTTATTTGTGATTAGGTTTGTGAAATGGTAACAGAAACAGAGCTACAAATTTCTACAACCAGAATGGTTTTGGTGACTTCATTTAAATCAAGGGTATGAGCCGTTTGCTTTTCTTTATGCTCAGTATTTATCCGATATAATTCGCTTATCCTGTCAACCTGTCAACTGAAAGATAAACAAATTTGGACTGGATGGATTTTGGTCAAACCAAATGCAAGTGTGCAGTGAATGATCTCAGGACTTTGGTGCAGTAATTAGGGATCGTCAGATTTTCGAACAGAAACGAAATTCCAAACACAAACTATTTTTCCTTGGTTCAGAATCCCTGCGCCGAAAAAATAGTAGTTTACATTGGATGCTGCGAAAGTAACTCTGTACAGGAGGGAACCGTTTTGTAATAGAAGCAAACTCACACAAGTCTTTTTGAGCAACAAAGGCCAAAGACGAGGTATGCAACTACACTTGTCGAAAAACGGTTATCGAAGAAAGTGGCTTGAAAACACACAAGTGACTTTTCTTTTGTCATAAAATTGTTTCCGCATTCAAGTTCGAAACAGGTCAGGGCTTACCTGAACGTGACCTGAATTAAGTGAAACCTGTATTGACCTGCACCTGAATCAACCAATTTTGACTAGAATTTAACTAAAACCTGAACACATTGATCAGGTCAGACCTGACGTTGAACTGATACCGACAGGTATACCTGGAATTTGACCTGTCAATTTTCGAAAATTCAGGTTCAGGTCAGGTCAGGAAAGTTTATGAAGGAAAAACCTTCAAGTTATTTTTTGATCGCGTTTGACCGACTCCAAGTCTTATTCCGAATCGATGAATTACGTAGCAGCATCCAATGTAGTACTGCTTGCCACATGCGGATGTCGAATTTCACATTCATAGTTCAACTCACTTCACTACTGGTTCGATTCACTAAAATCAAATTTTCGACTTTCGCTATTTCTTTCATGAAAAAATAAGAAACCGAAACTGTAATGTCGTTGACTTATGGCTAATGCACTGCTTTACCAATGAGTGGCAAATAATTTCAGTAATGAAAACCAAATCTGTAAATTTCTCCAATTAAATCATTCATCAAAAATACCCAAAGTCAATGCATCCATCCAGCCCGTTAAATTAAAGCCATCCTTAAATTAGTAACCCAAAATCAGCCGCACAGCTTCTTGTCTCTACTTAGCACGAATTGATGCGACACATATTGCAGCAAATTATAAACTTAAATCGGATTTTCTCATTTAAATGATATTCCAACCGTAATATCAAAATCACCAGAAATTTGTTTATCGCCGTTCGTCGACGTCGTCGTTGTCGTCGTCGTCGGCACCCTTCAAAAATATTCATATTTTAATCTACATCATACTTCAAATATTAAATAACAATCAATTGTGCATTTAGCGGCTAAATCATATCTATCTAATATTATTATGCACCCTCATCGAACAATAAATACATACATCCACACACACCCAACATAATGAAGCCAAAAATAAAACTACAGCGCAGGAGACGATGCTATACGACGAAATAATATAAACTTCTCTAATGCCGTGATGTTATAGAAGGTACACTTTATATAGAAATGTGTGTTCACGTATGGAATAGATATTATATACATGAATACTGTGAACCGTTTGTCACCCGCACTTACTGGAGATCGTGGCGTTTTAATCTCCGGGGTGTGCAAGATGAAGATAACGTTTCTCTATTTTAGATAATGTTTTTGAACTGAATCGGGGGCTGTAATGAGGACCATCATTTGTGTTCTTGGAATATATGCATCGGTACAGTGAATGATTCGGTTCTTTACCTTCGGGAAACTATTTGACATTTGACGTTTGATATTTCCGTTGACTGTAGCTAGTTAAATCATTCAGGTTTTTTGAGTTCGTCTTTCGAAAGCTTGAATTTAGGCTAAGGAAAAAATTTCGAAATTCATATGTATCACATGACACTGACACATGACGTCACGCCTCTCCTCACCCGTCTGACTTCGTCATGTTTTGTTGTACACTCCTATATTCTATAGTGTGACGTATAGTAGAACAAAAATGGAGTAATAGATTTCCATTAAATCACTAAAGTTCTTGAATTGATCCGGTCGTAAGGCGATAATGGCAGAACGAATCACCTTCATTCATTCACACGAAAATGTTAGGTATTTCACTCATAATTACAAGTGACGGTAAAGTCGAGGGGTGGTGCACTTCTGAGGTTCATCGACTAAATGGACTAAAATAGACTAAATAGACTGAATGGACTAAATACAGTGAGCCACCTCTCGGGTAAAGTAGCTCATTCTGTTGTTATAGCCCCGTAATACAACACTTGTGATCGATTTACTACTGGTGTCGCTGTTGCCAATGACTGCATGTACGTAATAGCATTCAGCTGCAGTAGCTGTGTGCTAAAATAGAACGTTCGAAATTCCGTAAGGTAAAATGCATGATCTGTAGCAATGGTTTAGCAGTGGTTTGCATTGGATGCTGCGAAAGTACATTGGAATGCTACATGAGATGAGGAAATCATTTTGTAATAACAGCCTTCGGCTCAGATATGCAAACTCTACACTTTTCGAAAAGCAGTAACCGAAGCAAATTGCTCAAAACACACACAAAAATGAAACTATGAGAAATGGACCATTTTCGCAAGGGGCATATTGGTATGTAATTTTCAACTTTCGCATGGGGCAGGCAGTAAATTAACATTATATCGCTTGGTGAGCAAGTGATTATTATCGTGAATCAACGAGGAAAATTTTCAGTTGTAACTTTCAAGATAAAAACGATAAACAACAGTCACTTCGATTACAGTAGATTACAGTACTGTTCATGTAAATGACATAATATCATAAGTGGTATCCGAGTCGAAAGCGAGATGTCGTAATCACATTTTTGTTGTCGTTTAATTGAGTACTGCATCCCAAAACAACATTCAAAACAATTACCACATTTTGCTTTCAAATTGACAACCTTTGCAGGTCAAGGCTATAAACTGTAGTCATTCACCATTTCTGGTGGAACCTTGATGTGTCATCTGTTTTTAGAAGCGGTAATGTTATTCGAAATCTACATAGCAAACCTATATGAAAAGTGAACTCAACGTACCAATCCATGCGAACAAGTTTTGCATCCCAATTCCAGCCCTGGCAATATCAAAAATGATGAATAACAACAGAATGAAATATATAAAGGGAGGCAAGTAAAATGATAAGGGGATGTAGGATAACGGATAAGCTGTACAAGATTTAGATTCGATATATAATTTTTAGGTTCAGTATCCTTATCTTAACTGTGCAGTTTGGTGTGATTTAGCGCGAGGGTGGCAATACTATTAGTGACAAGTAAATGACAAGTGTTTATTCGTATTTATGCTGCGCTATGCGATGCTATTGTAGAATGGAAATGTTATAGGGACGAAAAGAAGAAGAAAAAAAGAAAATGTTAACTTTTGTGTGTTGCGAGTGTACACATATTTTTCGTCGTTTTTTTTATTTTGGGAAGCCAGCATTCATAGTACCATATACTCATTCCGGTTGTTGTATAGTCCCGTCATACATTGAGGAGTAGAAGAAGGAAAAAGCCGAAAAACATTTTCGCAAAAAGGAGAGAGTTTTTCCTTTTTTTTATTTCATTTTTTATGAGGTTTTGTTTTTATTTTATTTTATTTTCAGACAACAAAAAGAACCAAAGATTCATTCTTCGGATGGTTTGGATATATAATTTCGGTTTATGCATTGCATTTTATATATATTTGGAGTGTTTGTTTTTTTTTTTTTTGTGTTCGGTTGTAAGATACGTTTACTAGGGTTTTCTCGGTACATACAGAGAAACACCGACCGAGGAACGAGAAAAAGCGCTAAATGTGTATACCCG
>JANTFA010154406.1:0-10874 GCA_026413405.1 Phytosciara flavipes
AATCTAAATGGCTATGGAATTCTTTATCGTGAGACCCGGATAAAGTTGACCTTGATATTTGAAAACTCTATACTGACCGGCCGGAGGCTAAGGGTATAAGGGCCGAACCCGTCACGTCAATAACTCGAGTAAATCAAATCCGATTTCAATAATTTTTACCCTGAAAGTTTGTCGGAATTGCGAGGTCGAAGATGGACGACTCATGTCTGAGTAAGATACTGTCATATCAATACAGGAAAAAAATTCATTGAGATCGGTTCACTCGATCGTGAGCTAGAGACCTTAGAGACCCTACCTGACGGCTCTAAATGTTTTTTGCATGTAGATGAACTAAATTCTATCCGATGCTCCTGACTTTGGTTTCATTTTGTAAAGTGTGGCCCTTATCAATGAGAAGAAGAAAAGTTTATTGGAAAACTGCGAATGTTAGATGCCCCTGTTCCAGGCACCTCTCTAGCAAAGTCACACGCATTGTTTACAAAATTAGAGGGATTGAAATCGGACAGTGTACCTTGAGAATTAACAGGGTTGTATGGTGCCAGACTCTGTTGCACAAAGCGCTGTTCGCTGTATGACTTTCGGTGCAAAGTGCTTTATCAGGCACACGAAGTGTATCGAAACAATTGTCCTGGGGCCTCGTGTCACAATTACACACCCTAATGAAGCACTTTGCACTTGATGCCTTAAATTATTAAAAGGTGAAACTAGATTCAAATCTTCTCTTATTCAGCTTCAACTTCTCGACATATTGTTACCGATAGCTTACATAAACTAATTTTAATTTTTGGTGAACGGTCACCTTTCAAACTTTGCGTTTTTACTTTGCATAGACATACAGACAACAGTTACAGTAAATTTACGATCGTTGAATGAATACCATGGCATAAAATGTATCGTTTCTCTGGACTAAGTCCAAAAATCAAGCTAAAAAACCAACTGAAAAGTTTTTCAAACTGAATATCATCCTCTCTCGTACAACGACATACAGAAGATAAAAAAAGATTTCCAAACAAAAATCAAAAATAAACAAAAAGAGTCAGCCCATCGTTTTGTTATTCAACAAAAAAATCTAAAAATGCAGACACTTGGCAGCCGCGTGGATGTCTTATACGATGAGATTCATGTAAATTTTAAGTTTTACCTCAAGGCGAACAAGATGGAGGAGCTCGAATACAGAAAAAAATTCATACACACGCAATATACGGTTCACTGGAAGATACACAAGATCGCTATACGATACACAATATAAGATAGCGACTCAACGTTTATGTATATTGTTTTGTCGATAAAAGAGAATAAACATAAAACGATGCTATACCCAATATATCGAGCAGTGATTGTCTGAGCCAAAGATTTCTTTTGTAGAAAAGTGTGGTGTGCTGAGTATTCAACCACTGAAAAATGATTTTTGGATCGTGGAATTATGGTTAGATTTCGGTATGGGATCTTCATTTGATTGTTCCTTATACCGCAAAACTTTTAGTCAAAAGCGAGGGGCTATGCACGGCTCATAGTTAGGAGGGATAAATCTTGAAACGGCTCCGCAACATTGCATCTTTGAATCATTCCATTTAGACTAATCCCTTGTTGAAATTGCTTAGAGCGATTTCGAAAGTCCCGCACGAAGTCTCACTTGAAAATTGAATTCTGAACAAAATTCAACGAAGCCAAGGTGAATATACTCGAAATATAGACGAAAAACAATAAAATCCAAAATGACGGCTGTCTGCCATTTTATTAGGTCACCGAAAACATCTCTGCAGCCGAGCGATCATCCCTACGGTTCGAACAAAAAAAGTTTACGAAAATCGGATGAAATTCACTCTATTTACACCGTAAGTGCGCCAAGGATGTTTGAATTTTGAGCGGACTGTGCGGCAAAACAAATATTCTTGCGTTTCTTTTCGAATCTGAAGTGCACTTACTGTGTGACTTGTAAGTTCTGTTGACTCTGTTAGTCAAAAAACACTAAAATTCAATGATGGCGGCCATGTTCTTTGGTCACTGTAAGCACACAACTGTCGCCATTGTCTTTCAAACCAAAAAATTCATGAAAATTGGACGAAACTTACTCGAATTACAGGCAAAAAACACTAAAATCTAAAATGACGGCTGTTGTTCGACTTGAGCTCATTCTAGGGGCTCTAACTTTCGAGCCCACGATCCGATTTTGACAGTTATTGTCTTAAATGGATGTAGATAGTAATACTTTTCATTTGCACCATCTATAAACTTTGTACGAGCAATACTGCCGGTAACATATGCGAGAAACCTCAACTAGACCTCGAAAATAGCACTAATTCGATTAGATCTCTAAATCGGCTCGACCGATTTTGCTCACCTTCGAATTGAAGCTAGCATTTGCGAAAAAAAATTGAGGAAAAAAGGTCCAATCAAAATTGGTTTCGTTTTACTCAAGTGATCCTGTTCAAGGACAGACATTTCTATCATTGCTGTTTTTGTATCTAAGGGTGGCCAAAGAAGATTTTCTCTTACTCAGAGATTCGAATTCGACGTGTTAGAAACTTACTTAGTGAAAGCATTAGACGTACTTCCTACGGGTCTGAAAAGCAATTCCCAAGAGAAAATACTTTGAAAGTGAACAATTCTTGTCACAGAATTCTGTCCGGTGAGCAACTCCCCGGTCAGAAGTTTAAACTTCGATCCAGTCACACACATATAAGTTGCACACATAAATCATGATGAATATCGTTGTCCCCCCCTTATGAAAAGATCTTTCGTTTTCTCTGATAAAACTTAAAAGTTTCTTGCTGCTCGATACAATTGATTTTATTGCTCGAATCATGTATTCAAGAAGACAAGGTATACACATCGCTGGAATCTTAATAATAAATTAATTCTTGAGAGCTTTTTATGATTTATTATTTTAATTCTTTGTGTAATAATTCATCTATTCTCCGCTCTACGCACAATAAAATAACTTGATATATTTTGTGGTTTCAATAAAATGACACTTGGAAAATCAGATCGTAATTTTTTCTTCTCGTTCCTTTGTAAAATGAATCGACGATCTCTCTTAATTCAAATGATCAATGATCATTAATTTCTTTCTTTTTTATTCTTGTGTGTACTGGTACTGGAGATAGTGGTAAAAATGGCTGGATTATTTATTCGAGTTCGAGTTTATTTATTTAGTTTGTTCACCTCGTACATTTATCAATATTTTTTTGATTTTATTATTAATTGAGGAAAAAAATATTTTCATCCACAATCTTTCATCTTTTTCATTTACATAACATACATGTCGATATGTGTGGTCGCTAGACACACACATTTATCCTATTTTACTCAGTAGCTGAACTCCCATCAGATTTATCAGAGGCTTACAAACTACACTCGTCTAGATTGTTGATAGAAGTTTGGAAACGTTAAAGAAAAATTTCATTTTATTTTAAGACAAGACTCGTGAATATCGAGTCTTTTAGACAAATCTATTCATCCGGACAATCAGGCCCGAACTGGTCATATATGGCGACTTAGAAAATCACAAGTGCGCTTTTCTGAAATTCATTAAATTTGCTACATTGGCGCCTTTCAGATGTGCTTCTGACGCCTTTTCTGCACTTCAAGCACTTTTGGTTACATTTAAAGCGTCTCTTTCTGCATTTCACAAGAACGCCTTTCAGTAGCGAGTCCAGCCCTGCGCACAATTCAAGTTGGAATCGCAGTCACTCTCTTCAGCTCGCTGATTTGATAATTCCATGGGTCAGGGAGAAAACATATTCCTTGAGTGTGCATCATTAAATGGAGGCGTAAACGGATTGACTGTGATTCTAGCTTTATCCACCAGCAGTGTTTGCTGGTAGAACGAATACTATGCCCACTATGTCCACTCCCTCTCTTCTAAGAACTACTTATTCGAAATTGGAATTGCAACCGAGTGATTGTGATCGAAGTTTGTATCCAATGACGTCAGTGAATTTCCGACATCTATATCTCCTCCTCACGCAAAAACAGTGACGTTGTAAGGACCGTCACGTTTTCCGGAACCCCTACCCCCTAACAGCGTGACGTCATTTATATGTTAGATTAGACCTCAAAGAAGTAAAAAACGATGATACAGCTGAGAAAAAGCTTTGGTGGGCTTGAGATTAGGGCAAAGTCCGCGGCTACTCGGCCATTTTTGAATTTTGATTTTTTGCAACCGAAAAATTATGAAATAGAAACGAACTAAGTGGCTTTTTGGCATCTTTGGGCAACTACAACTCTTTGTGGATGGCTGTAGCTAGAACGGGCTATTCATATGCTTTAAAATATTCAAAGTCACTTTTTTCAAGATGGGCCCAATAGGAAATTTCATGTTTTGTTGCTTCTACTTGCTAAGGTATCCCAGAATATGCAACCACTTTCCATTTAAATTGGTTAAGACCCACGGTGACAGTCGCAGGCGAGGGATATGATCCCCTTAGTGGAAAGCCAACTTATCACGTAGAAACGTAAGGTATTTTACTAAACAAAATAACCAAAAAACCAAACAAAAATTTACAAAGTACGTTACGATTCATCTACCTAGAGAAACACTGCGTTGAGTAATAGTACTTTTCCTAACGCAAATTTCCTCACCTCCGGCTCGTGCTGCAATACATTAATTCGCAAAAACCAAGCTTCTCAACAGGAGTTAGGAACATGCGTTAGGATCGTGCGTCAGACATAAGCGACGAAATCTCGAAGTTTCGA
This sequence comes from Phytosciara flavipes, assembly GCA_026413405.1. Classification (NCBI taxonomy): domain Eukaryota; kingdom Metazoa; phylum Arthropoda; class Insecta; order Diptera; family Sciaridae; genus Phytosciara; species Phytosciara flavipes. The sequence continues at coordinate 4,699 of JANTFA010154406.1, forward strand.
CACTTGATCAAATAACTTCACTGTTGCATTATGAAAATCTATACAAATTGCCATGCTGATAAACTAACATAGTCCCTCACCATGCCATTAGTAATTTCATTGAGCAGTTAAAATATGTCTAATTAAATGTTGGCAAAACATTTGACCATTTTTTATTCAATAAATATGTCTTCAATTCAGCTTCTTTCAATCAATAATCAATTAAATTTACATTTTATTTATCCGTACATTACAACAGTTGACTGTCTGTCCAAACTTAATAAAAAAATTATTTACGATTCAACTAATGAATCATTAAAGATAGATTTATTAAAATTATGAATATTTTCTTCGATCGTTTTTTGTCTTCTCGTCGCCGTTGTACGCGTTTGTTGAATGGTTAGAAATGATATTCGAGTTAAAATACCGAATAGTCGTCCGTGTTGACGTTTTTTTCTTCTTTTTTTTGTTTCTTAAATGAGACGATCAGAAGACCAAAAGCAATTGAACAATACCTACACAAAAATCCGACACACAAAAATGTGTGTCTGTGTGTATTGAATTTCAACCGAAAACGAAAAACCATCAATTCTAGATTTGATGGTCTCTTTTTTCTCTCGTATGATAAAAATTAAACTTGACTCTTAGATGCGACTTCGAAGAATTTATACGACAGAAAAAAGTTTTTTTCTTACCATTTCAGAAAAGAGTAAATAAGAAAAGTTTAAAAAAAACTCGTTTGATTTTACTTCTTCATAATATATGTGTGCTCAAAGATGTTGTTCTCGGTTAGACCTAATAACGCTGTCGGCGTCAGCCGCAATAACGCTATAATTACAGCAGTACCCAAAGATTTTTATAATAAATCATAAAGATGCAGGTGAACGCAACGCATTTTATGGAATAACCTGAATGAGATGTAAATAAGAAGAAGAAGAAGAGGAATCTGCCAGGATACATTGGTTGCGTCAATTATGATAGACCCGCAATAAAGCAGAACTTTGAACGTGTGTTGAGAATGATTGTGGAAAAATTCACACTAATCTGAGGGATATGCTAAAGTAACATCGGTGTTTCGGCTAATTTGTTCACAGAACTTGCCTTCAGCTGGTGTTGGAGACTCTCGTCTGTTTTAAAACGTCCATACGTTAGAGAAAGTACCTAATATCACATGTAACTGGTCAAAGTCAATAGACTCGTAAATGTATGAACTGTTGGTGACCATTCAAAGGAATTAATTCCTCAATTTTTTACAGAGGTGAATTCTAACGAATAAGCACTGTTTTCATTTCCAACTTTTTCTAAACCACTCTTTTGAAAACACTCACGCTCCGTAAGTCCGCTCGAAATTTAAAAAAGAAACGCAAGATTCGGATCGCAGACGCAGCGTTGTATGTGATACATGTTCGCGATATTCTCATATTAGAGTGCGTTGACATTTACTTTTCAACTCATTTGTTCATTCATCGATTCACTCAAAATTCAAATTTTGAAGCGGACTTACGGCGTGAATTGAATGGTTTCGTGCAAAGTTTCTGATAAATGGTGTCACGTCACACCTTTCATGAGTGTGTCAGCCTATTATTTGATTGGCAAGACCTCCTCAGTATACAGCCTTGGTTTTGTGGACATTGTTTCGTTGACATTTCTTGCCACAGATTTACAGAGACTATAGAAAGTACATTCAAAAAGGCGCGAAATTTAAAACAGACCAGAAATTAAAGAAAACAGAACCAAATAAGCTTGTCATTTTCCGTATGTGCAGCTTAGACATGTCCGAGTTTTGAAAGAAATTCAAATTTTGAGGGTCTTAATAGCCTAAATTGTCCAGAATTTGAATATGAATTTCCTTCAAAACTCGGAAAAGCTTAGCAATTTGTTTACAGTCACGGACTTTCAAATAAAGGAAACATTTTGTTCCAGCTGGTCCACTTAATGCATAAGATTGCTACACGCATGTGCGTGGTGGTGTCAAAACAATATAAATATGGACCAGCTGGAAATCAGCTGGGACAAAAAGCTGCACCATACGGAAAATGACAAACTGATTCGGATTTGTTTTTGTGCATTTCTGGTCTGTTTCAAATTTCGCAAGTCTGTGACAAGAAATGTCAACGAAGCAATGTCCACAAAACCAAGGCTGTATACTGGACCCTGCGAAAATGATCCATTACTTGGTGGAACACTTTCGGTTCATTTCTCATGAATTTCTCATGTGATGAGCAGTAGCTACATTGGATGCTGCTACATACTTCATTAATTCGGAAACAGTTTTACGTCAAAATCAAACTCACTTGTGTGTTTTTGAGGAACTTGCTTCGATAAATGTTTTTCGACAAGTGTAGTTATATACCACGCCTTCGGCTCGTGAGAGATACAATTCCAACGTTCTCTTCAATTTCAAATTTTTTTTATTTTGCGCTCTTCGAAGTAACACTCTAGCCTTTATAAGTCTGTGGCAAGAAATGTTATTGAAGGCTGTGCATAAACGACATCCACCGTGATAGATGGGGGTGTGGTCGAAGTATACGTTCCATGTTAAATAATAATCGCTTTTATCTAACCAGCTCTGGTTTCAGGCGGATCATTATTTACTAATTTTGCAAGACTTATTAGGTCTTCTATTTTTCGAGATCACTTGATACCGGTGTTGTTTTTACAGTGCTCAGTGGTAATCTGTGCGACAAGCCTAGTGCCATCTATGATTTATATTAGAAGCGAAATTAGTAGGAGTACCAGTGTCTCACAACAATGTTTTTACCGGTAAGCCGTATGACTTTCTACTCAACTACCACAGACCCGAACCAATTCAGCCAAATGTGGTTTGTGTTCACGTCTGGCAATCGGCTTTATTTCTGTAACGGTTAGGTTTCGAAATCTCGCAGTAGCATCTCAATCGAGTAGTGGAAAGCAAACGAGTTAACCATTACGCCATTGAGTTATTCCATGTTAAAGGTATTGGAAAATGGTGGACACGGGGGCAGGGAAGTCTTAAAACCTCGGAAAACAGTAGAACAGCCCCGTATAGCTGTCAGAATTCAGAATTTGTGGGTCGAAAAAGGTGTAGAATTCATTTGAAAACAAAGTTGTGCCACTTGGTAATTTTAATTCCCTCAAATAGGCCCTGCTATGGGACACAAATGCCTTGGTCGAGTTATGCTCTCTAGAAGATATGTGAAATTATGCCTTGACTTCGAGTTAATTTTTTTGCGGGTGTTGATCCTGATTGCACACAAGAAAAACATATTCGATTACAAACGTGTATGGTGTTATGGTATGGTGTATACACGAAACATACCACACACTGCACACGGCTCAGTTGGTATGCATGCATGCACATTTCGTTATATGTTCTTGGTTTCATATTACATTTTAAAACATAAAATCCAATAAAATTTAATCGATATTGATAATGATACATTGTAAGATTCGTGGACGAGAGAGGGCATGATCGCCATACAACAACACACACTAAAAATTTATTAATTTACATTTTGCTGACTCGATACCGATACGATATGAATACACTTTTTGTATAATAATGTTTCTCAAGCAAACAAAAAAAAATGTATTTTCTTATTCATCCTGCGGTGCTTGGCATTATGGTACGGGAAGAGACACAAGTTTATCGAATAAAACCATAAATTTTGATTAAAGAACCAAAGGAAAAAAAATTTCAATCGCGTTGACCACATTTAATTTTATGCACGTCATTAAGTATGCAGAAAATGTAATTTTTTAAGTTGGCGAAAAAAAAAGCTTTTTTCTTAATTACTAAAACATTTCAAGAAGTGTGAAATGGTTGATTGAACGATAGGGTGCCTCAAAAATGAATTATTATTCAACTGGTATGGACGTCTGAGATGTCTGCTAGTGTACATGTGACGTCAATATAACGACCCTAACGTCAATATACTCTAATACCACACAGTAATAGTATGTTAACGATCATGCACACTAAATCATACATTGACAAACCCGTAGGTCGATTATACATGATTTGGTATTTATACCTGTAATTGTATTTTGATTGTAGGTTTGTGGGTGTGAGCAGCATGTAATGTCAATAAGCTCTTCCAAGAGGGTTGCAATGTCAACAACTGTCCAAAATGGGAACGAACGTCGTGTGAAGTTTTGCAAATTGTGTGATAAGAAACTCGACACGATCCACGTTCCATACGAACAGAATAAAGTTGAATTTGACGCCTACTTTAGAACGACAGCGTCGTTGGGTATCTGAACTCGAATACCACACACACATTCAAGTGGATTCTTTTTCGAACTGCTGCATATCTAAGCTTTCTTATATCGATAGCTCTTCCCTGAAGTGTTCTTACCAGCAAGGTATCCCATTTACTGCATGTTTGGTTATACATGTATTAGTTGACGATTAATGTATGGTTTAGGTGCTAGATGTATTGGAGTGTATTGATGTCAGATAATTAGTCGGTCGTAATGACTGACTCGTCTGCTTTCCACTCGTCGATTCTGTTGCCAGTGTGGAAATTCGATTCTCAACCGCTGCTGAAAAGAAATCGACTGCCTGTTGTGTACATAAACCGCAAATGGTTGAATGGGTTCGTTTCTGTGGTAGTTGAAGGGCGAACTGTCACCCGGCTTACCCGTCAAGAAATTGCTATGAGCCGCCGGTATTCTATCTCCACTAATTTCGTCTCTAATACACTACACGGTACTAGTATTGCCACGGAGCGCAGTAGAAAAACTCGGTATGAAAGCGAAATCAGTAAACAAATAAAGTTCCACTTATGCTCCCTCGCGGAGTAGGGACGTTATTATTGAGTCAGTCGGTAGACAAATGAATCCGAATGTGTATTGACCAACTCATTCTCATCTTATACAATAAAATATAGCTTCAAATGGCCGAATACATCATTATTGTGTAGGTTCCTTTAGCCTTTAGCCATCTAACGTTGTGAAATGCTATTTCTATTAAAGTCGATGTAAAAGATGACATGAGAGCCGTTCATTAATGAACCATGTCAAGCAAAAAGAGTCAAAGTGACCCAATTTTTTGAGGACCGTCACATTTTTTTGAACCACCGTTCCCACTAACAGTGTGACGTGATTTATGAGCGGTTCCTAAATATATCAACTGTCATCAAAAATTTGTTGCAGCTGATTTTCAGCTGACGCACTCGTACAAACAAAGATGGTTATGCTTGCTTCCTCGGTTTCACACACATACCAGCACAAACAAACACAGCCAGTTTTGTATGTATAAGTGGACCAGCTGGAAAATCAGCTGGAGCAAATTTCTGAGGAAATTCGATTGACGTTGGATGTATGAAAAAATCTCAATACCTTCACGAACTACGTAAACATATAGTGACAATCCTTCATTATTGATATAAGGGAAAGTATAGTGGCTTGCCTAGAATCCTCTTATCTGTCACTACGATGTGTTATTGCAAAAGCGAAAAAGAGAAACCAAAATATCCCCATCTGAATCTGAATTTATAAGCCACATATGTGGCCCACATTATGGAAACTTAACTTAAAAATTCAAATTTATGAGTGAAATAAGTCCAAAGCGCAAACTTATAGTAATAGCGAGGGGACATCACAGCGCGTAGGCAATAAAATAGATTAAGAGAACATTGTACTACATTCGCCGCTTGCATTCCAAACGTTATTACCCTATGCAAATGCTTGCAAATGACATTTCAGAAGCAACTCTATAAAAATACTGCCGTAATAGCACCTACGAAAAGCACCTGCACATTTCCATATAAATTCTTAATTGCAGTGAAATGGAATTATATTTAAAGTTTATGTCTTTAGGTTGAAGCTTTCTATGCGAGTAAAAAATCCATTGAAATTTGTGATATTTCCTTATCACTGTGAACGAGTTTCATGAATGTCCATAAAAACCAAACTATTTTGCAAGTGGAACATGGAAATCAGTTTAATGCTATTACTGTGATAGTACCAAATGCAACATTTTAAAATCGAACCACCTTAATATTATATCGGAATCGTCGTCTTAAATTATTATAGAGAGATGGCTATGTCATATAAAACAAGAAATTCCACAGCACACTGGTTCGAGTGTTAACAAGATGATAGTTTCGACATTAAAGAAAGAAAAAAAAACGATTTTATAATGACATATTTACAGCGTTCATTAGAGTCTAAGTGTTGAATCTGTCAAGAGCATTCTAATTAATGTTGTTTTT
>JANTFA010154417.1:0-20637 GCA_026413405.1 Phytosciara flavipes
ACATTGCAGAGTAGTTCTATAGACACCTAACTATATACCGTCCTCTACTCGTACGGGTCCCCCTTATGTTTTCTTATGCTTTCGCTCGAATTCGAATCCTTCTTCTCAGCTGCCGAATCAGCAATTAAAACATGTATATCTGTCTGTCTGTTGGTGAAGAGGATAGCTTCAGTAAAACGAAACTAATTTCGATGGGACTTTTTTCATCATTCCATAAGACCGCTTCAAAATCTTTCCGAGTGAAAATTGGAAATGGGTGCGAACTCGATTTCGAGGGTTTTTAGAGAAACTGAAAATTGGAAATGGGTGCGAACTCGATTTCGAAAGTTTTTAAGGAAAGTGAAAATTGGAAAAGAAAATCAATTTTGTTTTGTTTCATTTCGTTAAAGGAAAATTTATTTTTTTGGTTTCATTTCGTAAAAGGAAAATTCTCTTTTTTTTTGTTTTACCCATTTCCAATTTTCAGTTTCTCTAAAAACCCTCGGAATCGAGTTCGCACCCATTTCCAATTATCAGGTACTTTGATATTTCTGTCCGTAGAAACCAAAATAACTTTTGATTTCTATGGGCGCGAAAGTCTACCTTAGAGTAGTATTTTCGCGCGGCGCACGTTCTATACAAACAGAATACGTTCGAATTTAGGACGAGGGCGTCATTTTCAAACTACTGTTCAATATTGCATAACTGGGCTCCATGATAAGTATGTGAAGAGAATCAGAAGTCATGTTCGTTCTTCGTTCTACGACTATTGAGCTAGGGTCGCTAAACAATGTGCGGTTCCTTAGGTGAGTGAGGGACCATTATTACTGTCGCAGCCGTGTTTAATACGTGACATGTTTATACGTACACTCCTCATCATCACAAAAAATGAAGCTCAGATCAACTTGAAATTCAAACAAATTCGTTTATTCTATTAACAACAAAAAAACGATCTCAAACCCAAAGTCTTTCATAAATGTTTATAAACTAATGACAACTAAGGTAACGGATGTTACATCTTCAACCTAGGTCGTATACAGTACATATGTTAGCAAAAATTCGCTTTCTAGAGATAAATTCGATGAGTCTGACCGGGCGAAAGTTCTTCATTACAAACCGGACATCTAGCGTAGATGCGAAGACTGGCATCGATACAATCTTTGCAGAAAATGTGTCCACAAGGCGTTGAATGCAGTTCCACATCTTTGTTCATCAGCTGCTTAAAGCTGACCTTACAGATATCACAGTCTTTAGAGATTTTCTCATCGCCATCATCATCATCGAATTTGTCAGCTTTGGGAGTTATGTTTTGCGCGTAATTGACTCGATGTTGGTATCTTTGTTTCGCTTCCTCTTGACCCTCTTCGCGTCCAATGAAATATGCGCCAAGTGCAACAGCGGCGCCAATGGCTATACCTGCCACTGTTTTCAGAACAGTTGAATTAGATGAAGCTTTACTCGATTCGTTGTTGGTGTCTGGCATATTGATTGCTGTAGATATGGAAAATGGGTTGAGTTTAAGGAATGGAAATTTGTTGAAAAACAAAACAATAATTTAGGCGTTTGATCATACTTTCAGGGAAATTCTTTTGAAAAAAAATCGATAAAACAGACAGAAGGTATTTTGCAGTGAAAAGACATCTACACTCATAGTGTGGCAGTGATTCCCACTCCTTTTTAAACTTTAAAGTGAAAGTTGAAAATGATTTTATGATTGTTTGGTCCAAGCATTGGAAGTAAGGCAATAGTTTTCACAACCTGTTAGGTACTCATTTTATTGACCAGTTAGCATCAGCCAACATTTGGTTGATTTTCAAGCAAATCATTATTTCGTCATATTATTGTGACGACCATTAGAAACATTGCAACTGTAATGACACACACTGAAATGCGAAACGACCTTTCATTACCTTAATTTTGATCCCTGGGAAACTATTTCGATTAATCACAGTCTTCCTTTAAATGACTAGATTGATGAATTAAAATAGAACGTAAAAATTTTTCCTTATGTTCTGCGTTCAAGTGTTTTTATTATTATAATGACAACTGTATGATGACAGGTTATAGTGATGAAAGACGCGGCAGTGTTGACAATTCAATAGTGAATATCTAGACCGTTGGCACCAAGACAATATTATTACTGTGTGGCCACACAGCCTTGGTTGGCACTACCGTAGCCAGCTTTTGGTGCAGTTCTTACAAGGCTATTTATACTGAGGTGGTCTTGCCAAACAGGCTATCGGCTGAAACCCCACTTGGTGAGCTTTTTTTTTGTATAGGAAAGGTGTGACACCATTTACCTGAAAAAATGGTGGATGACCACACTTCTCCAGGTTGTAGCCTTGGTTCTCACTTTGTTCGAGAGACATTTGGTGCTAAAAAGTAGATCAAATATTTTATATACAGTGCTGCATAGTCGGCTGGGGCTCCCCCTGTTGTTAGTCATGTTTTAATTTTCCAGTTTAACATTAATTTTTGGTCGTTCAAGCTAGCGTCTTATCTGAAACTATTTTTACACGACCAGCGAAACTGATAACGGTGGCTTACATACTTGAAAGAGTCAACAGAAACAGGCTTCTATACAAACTAACACATAACGATCAGGAAATCTGCAGAGAATTTAAAAATAGCTGTCCCTCGTGTGTACCACACGACTATCGACGCTGTCAACAGGAACAGCTTAATGAACTTTTAGAAGACATTTAAAAGAACAAAAAGCATACGAAAGCGTCTTGAGAGAAATGACTCAAATATTTGAAATGTGCGACTGTCGCGGAACCCAAAAACTGCTTTGAGATAAATTTATTTCGAAATCGTTGTCTACCAGCACTGCTTGAACGAAAGTTGTCGATTTGAAACAGTGGAGTCTCTGTGTGTCGCACACTCTATGATACCATATGGTACGGTGAGGCGAGAGTTCATCAAATTTATTTTTGTTTATTAAATGATTATCTTCACCGCGCACGTTCATTGTCATTCATCGTGAAGCACAACAAACCATCGCATTTCGTTTTTGAAGTTTTGTTATTTCGCTATTTGAACAGCAGAAAATTTAAATAATTTGAGAGAAGATGGGCGATAATTTCCGAGTCATTACATCAGATTTTGTGAGGGTGAATGTTACAAATTCCCAAAATTCGGCCGTATCGTTGGAGCAAAAATTTGCAAAGAGCCTAACGATCGAAGAACTGAAGGTATGGCACACATTATGTATACCTATATATCGCACTCACACACCAAATTTGATGCAATGAATGAGTCATTAACAATCTGCTGGTTTTATTAACTCGTTTCCAGAACAAACTTGAAATTATAACCGGAGGATGTGCGTCCAATATGCAATTGGATCTGTACAATGGTGACAAAATCGTTGCTAAGCTGGAGGACGGCACAATTCTCGGTTCATATCCCATCGAAAATGATATGCGAATACATGCCATCTACAGTATATCGTACATTGCCGAAAATGTGCCCAAATTCGAGATGAGTGACGAACAGTACAAGGACAAACAGAATACCGTACGCGATTTCTTGAAGCGAAACAATTTGGGCAAGTACAACGAGGAAGAGCAGAAGAAAATGGCCGAACGGAAACTGCACCAAGCGGAAGAGGAGGCACGACTAGCTAGTTTAGCAACGATTGGTTCTAGATGCATGGTCACTGCTAAGGGTCCACATCGCCTTGGCACCGTTATGTACAACGGACCATTGGACGGGAAAACTGGCATTTTTATCGGCGTTCAATTTGACGAACCGTTGGGCGTGAACGATGGATCGTGAGTCGATTTGTTCTGATGTGTGTGTCATCCGATCAATTTGGGTTTTCGTTTTTCAGTGTCAACGGCAAGAGGTACTTCGAATGTCCACCAAAATATGGCAGTTTGGTTCCAGTATCCAATGTTACAATCGGCGACTTCCCACCGGAAAATTACGACGACGAACTTTGAGATGGTCACACATATACCGTTCATGGGCATTTACGTTTCCTAATACTAATAGGTTAACACGAGCACGCACGCACGCAATACAATTGCTTCAATGTTTTGAGAAATCGCATTCCTTGATGGTACTAAAAATTCTAAACAGAAAGACAAAAAAATTTCTTTTTGTTTCCGGTTGAAATTTAAACTATGCAAAGACGACGTTCGCAAATGGTTCATCGCCAAGGGGTTTGTCACAGAGATGCAAGTAATCCTTTGACACACAAAACGGACAGAATTTATAATCGAGGGAATTCTTCAGAAGTCCGTCGATATTAGTCTTTCCATCGGTAAGTCACAAATTTTGGTTGTTTTGGTAATTTTGAGTATCCTCAAACTGCCATCCATCCATACCGAATCACATCCGTAAAGCACGTAACTTTGACTGGTATCACAATTTTGGACAAATTGCGCACAAATCGCTTCACGTTGTTTTGAATGTTTAGGTATATCAAACCATGTGTGATTTACGGATCTAAAGCGTCTCTCTCGGCCAAAGATTTAGTATACTCGTCGAAGACATGTAGAAAATACCTCTTCTTGGATACCTCTTCTCATTGTTGTTCATGTGGAGATACGAAGCAGGCAGCTATGAAAAGAACTGACTTAAGGCTTGGAGCATGTCAGGTTTTACCAGACCAGAACCTGACCTGCCCTCGTTGCAGTGGACTTTTAAAATTACGTTATTCGTCTCGTGGCTTCATGCGGCATATTTGCGTAATCAAAGTCTTTCGTCAAGACGTTGTTACATAGTAATCGATGAAGCAGGTCAGGTCAAGAAAAATTCCAGTAAGGTCAGGATTTCGATTTTCAGGTTCACGTCAGGCTAAAATCTATCAGATTAGAATCAGGTCCAATCAGATTCATGGTCATTCAGTTTAGGTTCCAGGTTGACCTGACCTGTTCTGAAGGACGATTACTGTTTAATTGTGATTTCTTTCCACATTTGGCTCTTTCACTTTCATTTCGACACCAATTTGACTCTTGTACGATGTTCGACAGCTAAGTTATACACTAGGGCCACTCTCGCTAGGGCCGTCCAAAAACTCAAATAAGAAAGTCGTATAACAAATGTTTTTCGTGTTGACCAATGGAGCAGTTTGGCGTAGGCTTCAAACCGATCCCTTATGAGGGACAAAAATACGCATGAGCTTTCGGTCTAACTATTCCGAAAATTTGGTCACCGCCTCTGGTGTACATTGACATCACAACTAGTGAAAATTAGAAGTAGCAGCAAATTATCTTTTTTCAACGTTGATGTTCATTGATGTTCTCGATCCTGATAGTGTGAAAATGAACAAAAAGAAAACAAAAGTTTTCAGATTCTCGCCTTCGTCTTATGTTTTATGTCAATGGATTCACATTTTTATCTACGACACTAAATCGCCAACAGTCTACCTCAATGTCAACGCTCGTTTTTTTATGAAACTTGTACGATGCATCGATGTTGTATCTCAGTTCTGCAATGATTTCGGCGGGCACTCCCCATTCCTCTGACTTTCGTTTGATGAATTGCCTGGGGAAAAATGTGAATTGAAGGTGTGATGCTTCACATTATGTAGTCATTCATGACCTTGTCCCGTGACTAACAAGCTCCAAACCAAAATTCATCTCAAAATTCATGAATCTTTTCTTAGAGAATGTTCGGTTCATTCGGAAGCGAGTCATCCGTAGATCAGATAAGGTTCCTTGAAGATTGCTCTAGAAAGACCACAGCGATTCCAAGACTCAATTTCGTTCATCACGAGACAGGTCATGGCAAAATAGTTGTTGTACTTTTCCTAGAGCAACCTTCATGGAACCGTATCTGTTCTACTGATGATCCGCTTTCGAATGAATATGCTCTAAGAAAAGATTCATGGATTTCATGATGGATTTTGGTTTAAAGTTTGTTGGTCACGACGAAACAAGGACAAGGTCAACACTTATGATAAGATGCAGACTATGTATTGTCAGGTCAAAAATTCTGACATTTTGCCAGCTTCATCTTACCTCGTCGAAGTTTTGTGCAATGAGTACACTGTTCCTGCAGCTAATCCGATTCCCGTTTCCAGAAACTTGATGTCCATACCGGCGTTATGTTTGGTGCCGAACGGCGGATTCATAATGACTGTATCGAAGACCCCCTTCCATTTGGATTCTTTTAAGTCTTGAATTACATCTAACTGTACGCCGTCGACACCTGGTATCTCCATTTCGTTGATATTTCGTTGAAGAATCTGTAGAATCGTCGAAAGGATTTGAAATTTTAACAATTTCGGTCTTGGTCGGACATAATAATCTTACATTTAAGGCATCCCGATCAATATCAAAACCAACTGTATATTGCGATCCAAGCAAAAAGGCACCAATACTGAGCATTCCACAGCCGCATCCTAAGTGATGGATTAACAGATTGGGATAGTGTTATCAATCATCGCATGACTCGGTATAAAGCCCATTAACACATTTACCTAAGTCCGCAACAGTTTTCCCTTCCAAATCACCGTATTTCGATTGAATGGTGAACAACATGTTGCTAGCTATGTGCGACGGTGTAATGTACTGTTCTAATAATAATTTTGGTTTCTCAAAACCATCGACACCCTGCAGATATTCCTCTAATTTCTTCAATTTCATGCTTTCGATTTTCTTGTTTGTTTTAAGTTATGTTAAAAAGTTCTCGCTATGCTAAAAAAAAAAATTGTCTGACGATACGATTGATTTAAATGTCTCCTATTTCGTTTGATTATCGATTCGCGGTAACACTGGCAAAATACTATTGCCAAACAGTGAGTCTTGCGGCACAAAAAAACCAAACGATTGATTGGTGGCTTGAGTCCAAGCCTGAGTGGAGCGCAACGATGGGCCTAAGGTGAAGTCTGTCTGTTGTTGTGTGCCCGACTGAATAAATGAAGGCATATTCAGATTGGGCGAACTGGCTGTTATGCCTGGAACGACTCCTTTTTCCAGGAGTTGTTTGTTGATCTGGAGATCCTTTAATATTTTCCGGTTATTTATTTCTGGAAGGAAATTACATCGATTGTGATTCAGACATACAAGAGAACGCTACCTCAGTGGATAGTATCGGTGAGATTGAAGCGCACTAATGAATGGCAAGTCGCGAAGTTAATAGAACAGGAATCGATCGAATGTGACTTAGGTGTCGTTGCTTTCGACATTGTTAACAGTTCCGATTGCAATCTGGATTCCGTGGAATTGATCAATCTCTCTGATTTACAATGAAAACAAGAAAAAAGCAACAGTCGACGTCACAATATACCAGTTGATTCCCGCAATTCTGCTTCTTCAACAGAATAAACTTCGGCTACTTCGATAATGCGCTTCACAATCACCATCAATTTTACCAACCTTGTTGAGCATTTATTGTTGGATACGCCATAAGAACATATCACTCGACTAGCTTATTTGTTGTCCTAATAGAATCGTGGTCTTCACACTCGTTAATTTTGACAAATTTTTTTTGTGTTTTTTTTTAGATTATTTTGACAGAGTGACATGGGATTCACTCATGTGCCATCTATCAATGAGATGGCCAAGCATGGACGAAATTTTTTTTCTAACATTTATTGTGCAGTGTTGACAAAATTTTCAACGTCGTAAGGGTCGTGAGCGTCGTATAAGTTAACCACTCGACGGAAGTAAATTTTGGCGATGTGTTCTATGTGAAACAATTTCAAACTTCATACGAATTTGATGTTCCCATCACCATAGCACTTTAGTGTTCCAATACAAGGACACATGATGACTCGATTTATCTCTCAGAAACGGCTAGTTTATCTGTTTTCGAGAGCCATGAGGGTTGAATGTTCTTTTATATAGTGGAAATTGTAGTTGAACAAATGAAGTAAAAGATTTTTTTTTTCAAAAATTGGACATTGTCATCATCAATATATAAGCAGTTGAATTCACAATCGTTCGTTTTGATCTCCGCTTACTTAAACCACGCCTCTATTCTTTTGTTTAAACACATCTCGATACAAACACAAAACTCGAGACTCAAGTAAGAACCATATAGGTTCAGGCATTAGATTAGTCCCTCTTCTAGAGCCTTAAACTGTTAAAAATTGGTAGTTAATTGGTAAAATACGAAGGGCAGGTCTGCGTTTTGGAATGCATAATTTAGAGTGACATCTGCTTACTTTAGGGAACGGAAACTGATTCATTCCAAAGCTTTTCATATTCCATTATTGCCAGCAATTTTGGCCGGAAGTTAATAGAACAGGAATCGATCGAATGTGACTTAGGTGTCGTTGCTTTCGACATTGTTAATAGTTCCTAATGCAATCTGTCAACTCAGTAGTTGCCCGCTCAGGGGCTTTCCATAAATGATAAATAATGTCCATCGTAATGAGGGACGGGTAGTCTGGCCATGTTAAAGCTACGCGATTGCTTCTTGATGGTATCATTTTGAATTTCCGTAATTTCGTGGAACTCATCCTGGATATGGGCATCAGATCTGTTGTCTTAATAATGTGCGTCTCATCATTCTTATTACAAAGAGTGACAAAGATATATGAACCAGACCGTTGATTATGTACTCCGGCTATAACTCTTTCGATCACAAACCTGCTCTTGTCGAACAGTGCTTTAAAGGTATTGGAGAATGGTGGACGAGGGATTCTAAAAATATCGAGATGGTCATTTATGGTTAGTGGTTTTTCCAACACCGCTCGTTGAAAAGTATCGAAGTCTGGTGGAAACTCTGAAGTTAGATTTTTTTTGTTACCTGTCCACTCTAATCCCTCACCTGGCGCATTTCTAAATTTTTCCTTACTGATTGGTACCACCTACAATTAACTCTTTGCGGCAGTTAGTGATGGGTGAATGAAGGCTCTGTCTGTATAAATATGTAACTGAATGATAGTCCTTGAAACCCACTGCAGTAATATTAGCGACGCAATGAACAATTTTCTAATCTAAGTCCTCAAATTCAGTTATCCTTCAGAGATAAGATTGACTCCAGTTAGGCGTTTCACAGATGGGATATAAGTATAGACAAAACTCTTGTTGTGGAACCGAACCATCAATTTTATGCCACGCAGATTTTGTGTACAGAGAATATGCTTTATGGAATAGTCTCCCCAATTTTCGTGTTCACTAGAGTGACGGTGCAAAATTCACATAAACAGTAGGGGGACTCCGATCGTTCGCATTAAAATCGTTTGGGATATTTTTCTCGCTATCAAGGGGATTATCTATCTCTTAGTCAAAGGAGACAGAATCGAATACGAACAATGAACCGACCGCTCACTCATATCAATAATTACTAGTCCAGATCCAGATCATCTATTAACACAAAATAGAATTTATTTTGCAAATTAATTCCCAGCAATAATTTCAGTCTTATCAAAATATACAAAAACGTACGGTACGGGGATCACTTTGTTCGAAGTAACAGAACAAATTCAAAAATACAAAAAAAAAATTGACAAAAAACAGAAAAGAAAGACCTTCCGATCCACCCATTTGCTGCTACCAATGAAATCCGAACTGTGACGGAATGAAACCCTGCTGTACGGATGAAGAACCATAGTCGAATTGCGAAAATTTACTGGAAGTTGACGTTTGTTGTTGAGATCGTTGACTCGATTCAAACCATTCCTCATCGAAGTTCATAAAAGAATCGGCAGGTTCACTGAAAATTGAATGGTGAATCGCTGCACGAGATGTCGTCGGCAAATCTTGCGAGTATTCGAATAACTGCTGTCGAGCGGGTTTTTGTGCGGCTTGATGTGTCATCTTCGATGAGGTTGGATAAGATTGACCGGATGAACTAGCCACAGATAACTGTGGCGCCTGCAACTTTTTACTGAAGTAACTCTGCTTCGAGTACTTGTGTTCGTTCAATGACATTGGTGCTGTTTTGTCAGTTGACTTTGCTGGTGGAAACATTTTCATCGGTTGATACTTTGTTTGAATCGGTTCGGCAGGCAGTTCGTATGATGTGGGAAGTGCGTTATATTCCAGCGAGAAGAAGGATCCTTCATTGTCGTTGGTCTCCTTATTCGCCTGGCTAATTTGGTCGATTCTCTCCAATTCTTTTGCAGCCGAGAAATTGTTTATGTAAAAATTGTGGAATGGGAATGCCGGAGATTGTGGAGTCGCTGGCGTTCTTAGCAATTTGTGTTGTTCTTCAATGACATCGCAAAATGAATAATTTTGAGACAAGGTCGGATGTGTCACAGTCGGATGTGTTACAGTCGTGTCGATTGGTTTCAACAGATGATTATAACTGAAATTTGAAATGCATGTGGAATGTGTTGTGCTGGTGGCAAAGAATCACATACCTGAAATTGATGTCCTTCATTCGGGGAACAGTTCTCTCCGATTGAGTTCTCCGTGGAAGCATTTGACTTTGACTTCCGAACATGGCCTTTATGCAGCTGGGAACATAAATGTTTCTGTTGTCTTCCGTTCTTTCGATTGCATTGAATTCATTTTCGGATTCGGTGTTATTGCTTTGAGTATCGGTCGGCCAATCGACATTTGATTTTGCTTCTTCTCTGCGCTCGTTCACTGTCAGTGCTGTGAGTGATTCGTCAGCGTTAGTTGTGACTGATTCGTTAGCGTTAGTTGTAAGCGATTTACTCCCAACATTACTTGTCGCTACCACCTGATTCCCTGGTGGTTCGGTTGGCGTGGAAAAACTTTTCATCGGACTCAAATTAGCGTCACATTCACCATCAACGGCATCCTCCACACACGGGCTGCTAAGAATCAAGTTGGATTCTTTTAATGTCTTCGTTGGTTGTACAAACTTGAAGACTCTCTTCGTCGGCATTTTAAATTTTTGTAGAAAATCGATGGCGGTCTGAGCTGTACTGGAAGTTTGATTGTTCTCACTCGTTTGTTTGTCCACTTCTGGTTGATTCACGTCTGCAGTCAAGTCAACCACACCAATACTATCATCCATCAATTCCATTTGTCTATCACATTCATCCTGACTACTTTTCACCTTCTTCGCATTTGAATTGGAATTGGCTTTGCGTTTTTGGGCTTGTTGTGGAGCATTTTTCGGTTGTGCCATGTATTCAGAAATTTTCCGTTGCTTAGCCGCCTTACGTGCAGGTTTCTCAGCAGATTTTCTTTTCGGTGCCGAAACTGGAATGGGTGTTGGAACGGGTTCAGGTTCAGGATGAATTGGAATCGGTCGTTCGCCTGTGCACAAATCTACGGTTTCCGATTTATCCAAACCAACTTGAAATGTAAGAACGAATAGTTGAGCGGTTTGTAGAAGCGAGAGAGAAGAACACGCGATAACCAACTTACCGATTCCATTGTGAATCAAATGAGCAGTCACTGTAGCCGCTGAAACATTCATCAGTGAAACTGACCGCTCAAATTTACCGTATTTAACCAAAAAGTATTGCCTGCAAATGGAGTGTTAGGAGCTCCACGAAAATTGTATTACAGCGAACTTACACTCTGTGATCAACGAAAAGTGTCCCATTGGTCGAATCTCCGACGATAAGCGTGATTCCTCTACTCGATGAATCGCAAACGAATTTCGGATTGATCTGTTCGACAGCAACATGAATTTGTTTTTCTTCTCGCTTCACATTCACCTTCAATTTTAAATTGGGCAGAATTAAGACGCCGTCGAGAAAGTCCTTTCCGAATGGCGGGCGCTTCTTCAAAATCTGAATAGAAAGAAGCGTAACTCAAGTGTTTATTCAGTTCGTTTCGCACACTTACCATTTCGATATCGCTGGGAGTCGAGTTTAAAATGGACTCGAATGTAGTTTTTCCGTTCGATGCAAGGACCTTCGAGTAAACGTGACCGATTTTATTGAACTGCTTGAACACGTACGTTGAGTTTTCCCATAAATTAGCGTGGAGACTCTTCAGTAAGAGCAGAATCGATGTTAATGCCGAGAAATTATTCTTCGTGTCCAGTACAGCAATGTAATCCTGTAACGCTCGGCCGATCCGCTGACCGAGTTTTATCAGCTGCGAAGCTTCTTCGGTAATAGACGGGTCGCTGACGGGAATATTACCTAAAGTTGCTTGCATCAAGCTGACAATCAAAATTAATATTTCAACATCCTAATTCAATCGATCAATTCAAACCATGAAACTTTATCGGTGACAGTCTTCACTTTTCCATGAATGGGAAACCGAATGCAATCGTTTTCCGGTGAACTCTGGTTCACAGCGTTCAAGAATTTTTTGTCATTCACTCGGAGATGGTATCCATTGGAAAAATCAGGGCACGTGATCAGTGTTCCGAAAATTTCCTGTACATTCTCTGTGCCTGTGACCTAAAATCATTTTGGAAAGAAAAGAAAATTCTTAAACCTAGAGCCACTGAGAGCTAAGTTAACGTATCAACGCGATTACCGTTGTGAAATGTTTCATTGTTTCAAAATTTAAGTAATAATGTGCCATCAGTCGACCGAGTTGAGTAGCTTTCAGCGAGGAATTGGTTTTGGTAGCCAGGCCATATTTCTCCAATTCATCTATGGCTGTTACGCACAATTCTGGTATAGAGAAAGAGTAGAGTGGAATAGATAGCGAAAAAACGTTAGTTAACTTTGGTTCTTAGTTAGAGCAGATAAACTTCGTAGTTTAATTTGTCATTTTCTTCATCAACGCAGTCGTCTTCGTTTTTATCATCACATCAAAATACTCTTACGAGCCTAGCAATCGGTTCCGTGAAAGCCACAACTCGTAAGTCAATGGCAAGTGACTTCATAAACTTTCCACAAACGTCGGTACATCGATACAGGACGTAGGCATGCATGTTGAATAAATATTTTGAGGGACTAACCTATCCGAAACGGCTCATGAGTAGTGTTCAACACAAACTCTTTTACTTCATTTGTTCAACAGTTCATTCAATGTAATAAGACTTCACTAGCCTTAAATTATTGCTTATTTCTGACGTTGCTGTCGATAACAGATGTTTAACCTTTTAGAAAGATTAAGGACATCTTGTCCTAAATGGTAAAACATAAGAATCTACTGACAGAACTTGCACAGTAGCACTGAAATTCTCAGTTCATCTGTAAGGATTCCACGAAGGATCATTCGTATGGATACCACAATATTGGCCTATTTTTCTAATGTTGGCCTATTTTCAATCAATTCTAACGGCTATATGAAAGGGTGTAGGAGAAACGGGATATTCTGATCGGAAGACTGATAAATTGTTGCTAGTCCGCTTGTAGACACTGGTTGTTAACTTTACCTTGTTAACTTCCCCGAAGCCTGCACAAATGAAGATCAACTTCTACAAATTCTCAGTGTAATATGACTCAGTCGCAGTTCCCTAAACGACCAGCCAGTAGAAGCGATATTATACAAATCTTCAGGGAAATCACAATTAAAATTTGAAATTAACATTCGACAGATGCATGAATAATGCAATTTGGACGATAGAAATAAAATATCTCATCAACTTGCATTGTTAAAGCATAATCGTCAATGTCAAGGTTTCAATATGGCCGTGAAATGAACATATTGCGATATAGCATAAAGCCATAAAATGTATATTTGCAGCACATATAAATGTCAGTAGTTAAAAGCTACTGTTAGTCTGATAACAAATTTTCTCGAATCATAAAAAAAAACATTTTCAAAATTATATTAAACGGAGAAAATGCATTTTACGACAGAAGTTTATACGATAAAAATTGAATGTTATTGCACATTCCTTTCATTGTACAATGTTCGGTCCCGTACGAAGCACTGCTGCGCTATTGGGTTTTATGTATCAATTATAATTCGCGGCCGATGGGCAAAACGTTTGTCTATAGCTTGATGTACCGAATAAATCAAGAAAATCCCATTTCGCATGTACGAATTAGGGACGTGCCGAATCTTTTAAATTTGCGATGTTTTTCGAGGCCATGTTTTAACATAATTAAACCTTATGAACAAGGTCACTTAGACTACCGGTTCATACAGACTTCGAAATAATTATTCCAAAACATAGAATTTGTTCTAAGCAAACATCGCATTAAAAAACATCGCACAGATCCCTTCAAATTTTACATTTTTTTTAGAGCAACTCTACACGTTCAGGGGCCATTTACCAACTATGCACGCTCTACAGGGGTCCGACAACGCTTTATACATTTTTGATATTTTCTCCATACGTTTTCTTGTGCAAGTGGGGAAGAGGAGATAGAATTATTTGTCAGATGTCTTCAAAACGACACGCATTCTTCTACTACGTGAAAGGTGATCTTACACTCTCGTTGCGAAATTTTTTGAAGAAAAGGAACAAAGTTGATGACAGTGCTAACACAAACACATATTTGTAGCATAAAAATTGAGTGTTTCAAAAAGCGTTGTTTTGTCACCGTGTGCCAAATTCCCCGATGTCGAGGAGGGGTTTGAATTTCGTAGTTTTAGAGGTAAGTTCTTTTGAATTTTGGTTCAACCAAAAGTCGGAAAGGACTGTCGTGCACGAGTACATCTCGTTAAAATATCTCTAAGCATTGCAATATAATGTAAAAATAACATCGCGAATTAAACGAATTCGTACGACAGGCTGTTGCATAACTTGGCAGTGCCAATCGAAAGAGAAAAGTTACAAAAATCAATTTGCCCGTGTGAATCATGCTCATAAAATGTGATCGGGGCTTCATATCGCATTAGTTATGTGTTTGTTATCAGGCTAAGGCATGTTAAATAATTCGCACGGGTACCATCACATCAATTTACTTCCATAATGTCAACAAAAGTTCTTTGTTCGTTGAATTAATATATTCGACTGGCCAATGAATTTTTCGATTCGAATTTTCTAAAATGAAACTCACCTTGCAATCTCTGCTCCACCATTTCAATTGTTGCATTCGCCTGAAAACCATAATGCAACGGTTTTTGTATCGCTCTGATGTACAAATAAGATGACCGAATCCAATGGGTCACCAAATCCACATTGGACATGGTTTGTGATACGATTTCCGAATTCAAATGTTCGATTAAATGATTGTGCAGATGAGATTCGATTGGTGCAGTGCCACTGATCAAGTTCTCGTATTGCTTCTGCAATTGACAAAATTTTGTTTTTTGAAAGTATAGCATGAATTGTATATCGATTAGACAATATATATTCACAGTTTTAGGTCACATATTTAATATTTATAAGTCTTCTACGAAGAGCATGTGAGATGAGATGGGGAGATATAGAATAGCATAGTGTATGGTATGTGCATTCGAGCATAAATACAAAATTTAAATCAAACTCATAATATATGCAACGACGAAAACGACATTATTGTCAATTCGAAAATATCAAAATTATTTGGAGAGACCTTCTTTTCTAAGCATTGTCTCAAGCTATATATAAAACAAAAATGTAAGTCAACTGATGCATTCGCCTCATTGGTCGCATATATTCTCATTCACTTGACTGAAAGTCAGGGGGTCTTATGAAAGGTAAAAAAACACTCGAAAATGTTTGTCAATGAATGTTGAATATAATTGACCTTAAATGATGAGAATGCTTGCCAAACTTTGGCGATTTTTTGTAACAACTTGCGAGGTTCCAAGTTGTTCATTTGAAGAGCTACAATGCTTTACGTGCTTCGGCTATTTAAATGACTTCAAAAACTGCAGAAGCACGTAATAACGATAACTCTCGCGGTAACCTAAGTAATTCTCAGCTGATTTCCAAAAACATGGAGTAATTCTGAATAGATTTCGAAAACTAATTTTTTTACCCAAAAATAAAATTCATCAGATTCCTCGAAAATTTCGAAGAAATAATCTAGAAGCTACAAGTGAGATATCCATACTTAGCCATCTATCTCAGCCTCTATGTAATTGAAAATGTAATTGAAATCGGGTCACTGGTTCGTGTGCTAGAGGCTTTGGATTGAGGTTAAGTAGGGTCCACTGTGTTTTTTCCTTGCACATTTGACTCGATTTTACTGATTTCATTTTAAAGGCATTTCTGATACGATGCAAGAAATGGAATCAGTGAAATCGAGTCAGCGAGTCATGAGCTGATGTCATTGGAGTGTTCGGTAGAAAGGGCCCTAATTGTTCTTTTTGCGAATAACTCGCGTTTTTTTCATCGGTGAAAATAAAGGATTCGGGGCCTCAGAGTAGACTAAGGCCACTACTTAGGGCTATATGAGCGTTTCAAGGCTGTACTTCGTTCGGGATTTTATAATCGCGCTATGCTCAATTTACACAACGCGTATTTTTCATAAAACTTTCTTGAACTAGGTTTGTGGTCATATCAGGGCAGATATACGGGATCGTTCAAGGCTCCGCCGCTGTGTTTGCTACGGTCTTTCCTGGTCTACAGTGAAAATTATGTTTTTCCCGCTTTTGTTATTTTTTTTAGCTAAATCTTCCTATCGAGCAGAGCGAGCTACTACTGAAGAGAAATTCACATTTCAAAACTTGTATTGCTCAATTCATTCAGTCAAGGGAGCTGACCCACTCAAAAGGAGGCTTCTAGTATAATGCAAATACAAAAAAAAGAACCAGCTAACAAACAATGTAATACAGAGTTTTGTTAATGGCAAACGTGATTGATCAAAATGTCAAGTGAATACCTTGCACTAGTAGAACATATTGTTTATAACTGGAAAAGTAACCATCACTAATTCTGGAGATGAACAACCGTCGTACACATATAAAATAAAAATAATAACACAAAGTGCAAGCCACCATATGAGTGTAATAAATTAAATTCGAAATTCTTTATGCTCATATCGATGGTTGGTTATTTTATTTAGAAGCAGAAGAAGAATTAAATATGAATATAAGTGAGCGCAAATTCAAATCGATGAGTGATGCCAATTTAGCATTAACATTTTTAATAAAATGTAAAATGTACTAGCATCGGATAGGCAGTTAATCAATATTATTTATTCAGCTACGTTCGCGCACGATTATATTGTTGCATTCATCTGTCGGAATTTCATTAACAGCCATTATACTCTTGCATCATCCAGTTCCAATTATTAATTTTACATTTTCCGAATTAATTATAAAATTGAACAACATAATAATCTTTATTTCACACACAGCACCAGCTGGTAGCACAGAGTTTTCTGTTTAAATTCTTTTAATTTAATTATCTTTTTCCCAATGCATTTCAGCGGACTGGCGGGCTGTGTGCTTCGGATTTTAACATACCATTAAGATAATAGCATCCGAAATCGGAACTCGAACAAAGAATTTTTTTCTCGTTATTCTCATTTTTGTTATTCATTAAATCCAATTCACGGCGAACAAAAGTAAAAAAAAAACATGAATTGCGCTAATGAATAAATTAATTTAATTGCGCCAATTCCATGTATCCATACCGAATATTGCAGTGGAAAAGTGTGAAATGCTTCTCCACTCCATGTGTATAGAAATTAGAGTTATATTATAACAGTCGAAAATCCTGCAAGGGTGAATGTGACGCAAGTTCTTGCATTCACTTCCAAAACTGCTGCTGTCACTGGTGGTGACGCATTATGCGCCTGAACCCTGAACACAAAGATCTTACATAGAAATTTTTATCCAAAACCAGAAGAGAACGTAGCAAACGTTGCTACCGAGCCCCGTTCCCTTAGCTTACGTAGCTCCAGTACTTACACAACTCTAAAATGACCGCATACCTAGCACAAAAAAGTTGTATGAAACATATAGTAAATCGGGCAGAGCTTCAAAAAGCTCATTGAGCCGTAAAGTAGCGGCCTTCTAGTCAAAGTCAAAGTCAAAGTCCACGAATCCATTTTTCTTAAGCCTCCAAATTGTATTTTTGATAGATTTATTTGAAAAAACGATAAAACTTTTAAAGAGCTCAGTCATGAGCTTTCCGAAAAAACACATCTTCGAACTTGATTTTACAATTTCGACTACATTTCAGGGAAAAATGTATTGAAATCGGATTTGATTTAGTCAAGTTTTCGACGCGACAGACAGACAGACGGGGCTTTTTTATTGTACCGACTGGCTCGAACTCCGATTGTTACAAACGGCCCGGCATATCAAACCTCTGAACTTCGTACGGGGCTAAACATTCGCATCACAAGGTGACAACTGTTATCAGCTATTTAAGTAAGCAGAAGAACTCGCGTCACTCAAGGGTTTCCGACTAGCATCAATTTCGGCATCTCCTCTTCAACATTTTACATTTTAGAAATTATTTTATTCATACTGCTTCATATGGTATTGGCCGCCACCTTGGATGATCTTGGGCTCACTCAGATAAATTAGCCCAAAGATGATTAGAAAACCTTTAGAAGGAGTTGGCGAGAAAATTTCAATAGGAACTAACTAGTTATCGTAGATATTTCAGGTATCTCAGAACTCCTATGGACGTACCAGATAACGAAAATATTAAGTTTAGGGTCCAAAGGGTTACAGTATATAGAACTTGTGTCACGGGCGCTCACTAACATGCGTCCATGAGACTTGCTGGAACATTTCCGATGATTTTAAAGTTCAAAATAACTTCATGGATAATATTAAAACATATTTTCTAATTCCCTTATCGTAATACCATAACAAATTGTACTAACTAAAAAATAGCCAAGAGCTTGGTTATTTGATGCAATAAATAACAATGTTCTACGGATCAAGTTTTTACGATTCGAAAAGGGAATAGAAATTATTGAAATGGGACATGAAGTCACATTATGATGGTTAGTGTAGGACGCAAGTACAGTGGCTAAATATTATAACGTAAACGGAACCGAGCTCATTTTCAAAATGCGCATATCGAACATTGGGGCAAAAATATTGCGTTGATCGAAATCATTTAGAATTCATAAGCCAGAACCACATTCTATTTTTATGTTTAATGCCTTTCTTAGCAATATATTCTACACTCAAAAGTCTCCGACTGTATGACTCGCTAGAAAGTTGTTTTCCTTAACAAATTTTTTGTGCACATTTGCGTTACAATCTTTACGCCATTTACAAGACAACCAAATAAATTACTTCGAAATTGGTCTGTTGCTGTGAAAAAGACACAGAGCCAAACTTTGCTTTGAGCTCGAAGCCCTAAGTCGAGCTACTCGGCCGTTTTTTGACGATATCTCGGGTAAATTTGATGTCCCACAAAAATCAAACTTTAAAGCTTTATAAGTTGGTGAGGGTGTAGAACGGACAACGAGAAGTTACTGATTCCAAAGAATTGTTGTTATTTCTACGTGATTCACTAAGGGACCATTCACAAATACCCCCTCCCCCTGTAATGCGTGCGTAATTTGTGAATGACCCCTAAGTCTTCATGAAATTTGTGAAAGCCTAGCAACGTGCTAATGCTTTTTATGGCAACTTTCGCGAAAACTGTATGTTGCAGTTTCTGAGTTTTCAAAAATTTACCATTAGAAGTTCCATGTGTAGGATGTGGAAGGAGAGACAGTCCGCACAAATTCATTACTTCTAGTAGGAACTTCCTCAATCCCACCAACTGCTAGAATTCGTAACTAAACATGCAGACCTCACCGAAACACAATTTTTTGCTCGGCCGTGTATCTGAGAATGAAGCGACAGGTGGTTCGTGGTTCAGCATCTGCACGAAGGACCCATCTAGTGCCTGAATCTTACAACTACGACTACATGTTAATTTTAACTTGGAAGAAATTGTACCGAAAAGATTCTTTGTTAAAAGACACCACCTAACTTTTTCTGTTTGAAAGGTAGACCTGTTTTCGGTGACCTAAGAAAATGGCTGCCTATATTTTGAGTAAATTTCATCGGATTTCGGTAAATAATTTTAGAGTTTAATTTTCAAAGTAGACTTTGTACGGGACTTTCGGAATTGCTGTAAGTAATTTTAATGGGACGTAAGTTGGAGATGTATTCAAATGGGAAGACTTTGTTTTTGACAAATAGTTAAGTGTACTTAATACACAATTTCTCTATTCGAGTCGACCTGATCTGACCTATTGTAAGCCTTCAGATTCCAGGAACTAGCAAATTTCGCTTTTGAACAGCGAAATCACTTCGAAAGTATCCTTAGTCTACCTACACAACAAACGATTTTGCTGTTTTATTCATTATCCTGATTCCGAAATGCGTGAATCTAAATTAGCGGTAACGAGTAGGGAAATTCGAAACCCAAATAGTATTTGGTAAATACTTCAATGATATTTGAATGGAAACGCTATCCATAATTATTTGTTGTGAGCGAGACCGCACATACTTTTCTTTTTTGATGACGCCCTTACGTCCTTAGCGCAATTCACTTCACAAAAATCAAAACATTTCTGAAATCATCATCGTTATCAACAACTTGCTCTTATCCCTCTTTGCATACTCCACTCCACAACACGTAAAGTGTACACATTCACAAATAACGTACGTCTAAAATCAAGAATTTCAGACCCCCCACCCTCATCGTACGCCAAAATGTATGGAGAAAATTTGAAAAATGTATGAAGCGATATCAGACCCGCCTAAAGAGCGTGCGTAATTTGTGGATGGCCCCAAAAGTGTTCTTCAATGGTTTTTATTCTCGCGTTCCGATTGAATTTTTTTATTCCCTTTAAAATATTGAATTTATTCCTTTTGATGTGAAGAATACCATTTCACACCTCAACTCACACACCATACATATACTCCGTGAAACTGTGTGTATTTATCTATACTGAAGACAGTCTTCATAATTTAAATACCACACCGCACATTCAATTCGAATTTTCATCAGATAGATCAAAAAATGAGAAGAAGAAGAAGAAGAAAAAAGTCATTCGTGAAATTTTTACAA
>JANTFA010154429.1:0-10871 GCA_026413405.1 Phytosciara flavipes
TTTCTGTCAAATCCTATGGAATATTGGCTAAATGCTCATATCATGTAGACAGCACTCATATGCTGTGGCAAGGGCATAAGTGGTAGAACTGTCTTAGGTGACCATGCAGCGTATCCGAGTTCGATGCTCGGTCGGGTCAATTTTTTTTATCAGTTTTAATTGTAACCCTTGGTAAATAATAGCCTCTTTGGCGATTTACACAACGGCTATGTTTCATACGACTTTTTTGTACAAGGTATGGGTATGGGATACTAGTAGAAAGTAGTAAAATTAAATAATTTGGGCATACGGGATCGTACGGGGCTCCATCACGGCGTCTGCTACAGTCTTTTTTCGTTTTTTTTTTTGGCAATTTGTTCGATAAAAGCTTTCGTATATGTGATTTGCTGGTATATTGCTATTACACAGACAATACGTTGTTGGTTCGACAGCTTTCGAAAACAAGAACATTCTTTGGCATACCAGAATTACTTGGCAATAATGGCTTCAATGACTGAAGTGCTGAAGTTTTGCTTAATTAAGCGTGGAGAGAGAGAGAGTGATAGAACGAGAACGTTGTCGTCATTGAAACTCTACGTGACTACGCTATTTTCCCTTTTAGAAGCTTCTATACGAATACGAAATGAAAAATTAATTTCAACAAAAAGACATACATTTATCGCCGTGGTAAAATGTTACGTATGCAACTAATGTTTCAACCGGGTGAAAAGTTAATTTATTCTTGGTCGGTTCTGCTGATAAATCATTCAACATTCGTTACTTATGTTATAACGTAATATGGATCCCAAATGTAAGTAATTCTTCTCCGTTTCACTGCCATTTTCAGTTTAACATCAGTTAATACACTGTAATTGTTGAAATGAAACGGACGTTGATAAAATGCTGAAGTATTTGCCTCTCAAATGAATATGAATTCGGTTAAAATTTCGTTTCTTAAATATTTCTCCTGTCAGTACCAGGGTACTTCAGTCTTTAATTTTTCTTGAATTTTTTTCTTATACCAAATCTTAATAGAAAGCATTTGAGTGACAAAGAATTTTTAAAAGGAAATGTTTAAGGAATTACCAAAAGAATGCCAGGGCACTTTCCTCGTTGTGTTTTAAGTATTCTCTTCGAACCTATGAAGGTTTTTTGCACATTTTTTTTGTGATTTCACAAGGAATGTAGCTGCTTCGCTGGATCGATTCGTACCAGCGTGGTTTTACTCAGTATGTGAAGATAATGTGATGAGAATCTCGGGTTTTTGCAGTCAAATCAGGCGTGCCGCAAGGGAGTCACCTTGCCACTCTCCTTTCCTTATTATTCTTCAACGACGTCACCAAGAGTTCCGTTACTTGAGATGTATCATCACCGAGAATCTCAGCTGCAAGAAGCATGCGACTACTGTTGTTGCTAAAGCTCACTCTATTTTGCAAGCGATTGAAGAATGTGAACGCGTTGAAAAGTGTCTATTTCGCTCATGTAACATCACATCTTGCATATTATGCGTCAGACGTTTGGTTTCCTTAAAACAATAGTGGACAGGATTGATTGCTAGATTGGACATGTTAGATTCAACGACATTCTACACAAGTAGTTTGTTATAGACATGTTTGATCTACAAGAATGATGGTGATATGACCGAGTTCTTCCAATTGAATAGTCGAGCTTCGAAAGTCTATACTGGGTTTTCAAAATACAATTTCCCCGAAATAGTCATAACCGCGCGAATCAGTATAACAAAATGCTCTGACTTCATTTTACCAGGTCAGCGCACATTTTAGCGTCTTCAAAAGGACCACAAATTACATTTAAAATTTGGCAACCCGTTCAATCATTTGAAAGAACCGGCCAGTTTGTCCAACTTTCAATATATTGTTGCTGTTGTGCTGTTGGGTGTGTTTTACTTCAGAAGGAATTCTAAAATTATTTTTGCGATAGCTTGAAAAAAAACCACAGAGATTTGATGATTTGCCGGATTACGACAGATTCGCATGAGCGAACATAAATAATGATTTATTTCACTGCTCAATTCGCTTTGTATAGAATATTTTCCCGAAAAAAGATCAATATCAACATTTGAATATCTCTAACAACGTCTCCTCCTATGATATTTTCCAACAAAATGATGAAATATTCAGTTTGTTCTTATTCAATGTGTATTTGAATAGGATGCTTTCTATCAATAAGCTTAAAATAATACATACGTTGCGTACGGCTGCTGGTACATTATAAATTCGTTTGCTCCTCCGTAGTTACAGTTGCTAATATTTTGTAGTGTATTATTCGTTATTATTATGTGAAGAGGCAGGAGCAGAAGAATTACGTATTGGATGGTCTACTTATATGTGAAGTGGAATTATTAATAAAACATTTTACGATATTATACCGTCATATAGTCGTATGATGCTTTAGTTACAGTCAACAACAATAATTTATGGTTGCCACCAGCTACAAGGAAGATTTTCTAGTGGAAGCATAAAAATTCCTATTTTGTCTGGAGATTTTCGAGGAACTTAGCTTTGGATTGACGAAGCATTTTCCATTCATCAAATTTGTGCCTTTTCCATTCGTCAAATAACTTTACCCATTTCAGATCCACATATTCTGACAGATAAACTGACATTTTTGCCACAGATTTATAAAGGCTTCGAAAGGCGCAAAATTTGAAACAAACTTGGAATTGAAGAGAACATTGGAATTTTTAAATAATTAACCTTTAGCCTTCTCATTTTCTGTAAGTTTGAGTAGGATCTGTTGAAAAAAGACGGTTACTTGAAAACTTCGAGTAGGTAAAATTCAAGAATGCAAAAAATGGAAAATTAATTACATTTTTCATTTGATTTCTTTCACTAGAAGCGCGCAAGTTCGGTAAATTTCCATTTCAGCGTCAGTCAGGACCTATTTTAAGGGAACTAAATTACCAAAAAATTCCCTTCGCATTTTAACTTATTCTTTGAAGCGTCAATAGTTGGAGGTGTATCTGTTGTTTTATGGCCTTTTTGATGGCCTTTTATGTTTTCGAGTTATTCCATGAGGTTTAAGACAATTTAAAATTGAGAAATATTCGTGAATTTTTGGGTCGCCGTCAGGGTTTCTAGCGTGTGTATTGTTTGAATGACCCCTTTGATCTTTCATAAACGACATGTGTGTCACCTCGTTATCACTAAATCTATTACTTCGATTAATGACAACATCACACAATTTTCGATACATAATCTTTTACTGCACTTGTTGAACCACAATTTTTTCTGTATAAAAGAACGCACAAGTTAAAACTCTGTTTATTTCTATCATGGCTTTCGATAACAGACGACTAGCCGTTTCTCAAAGGTTAAATAAACAAACAAAATTGAAGAACATGACGTGTTCGGTTCGGGAAGCACAACATCAACTGGCTTAAGTTTCACCTTTCTATTCCGTATAACAAAATGCCATGTATTCCAATTCCGCTTATAATCAAGTAAAACGTAAATTCAAATTAACCCTAAAACTAATTTTCCAACCATACACAACAAAACCAATTTTAAAGCAGCAAACCAATTACCAGATCCATTTATACCTTTTGGAACATCTAATAACTATGCTCGCCCGCTTATACACAACGAGAAAACCACCCCAGGTCACATAACATAACAATGAACAACCGAACCGTTTTCACGTTCTCGCGAAATTGTTGTTTTCTTGGTGTAGCACCGAAATTTATAAACAACATCAACATCAAACAACAATAAATAACCATCATGATAATACAGTGTAACGTGCAAATTACTTTTTTTTCGCTACTTCTCTTTAACAAAAGAAAATTTAATTTAAAAAAAAACGACGAAGAAATTCGTACACCAGGTACATAATTTTCAGCCAGCATTAACATTGTAACATGTAACATCGAAAATGGCACTCTAATTCGATAAATGTTAAACAGACGAAAATAACCAACGAAAAAAAAAAGGTTTAAGCAAATAAGCACACGAAACTTAGCAGCAACGTGCTAAACCATCCATATTCCTTCACGAAACTTAGATAAATTGAAAAGCACGAGTCAGCATTATTTTCGGCATTATACACGTCTTTTAACTCGATCATTGATTAGCTAAACGTGGTGGTGGAATGTCGACGATAAAGTAAGCTGTCACCCGAAGAAACCTGACGTGATATGAGAAAAGCCATCGTTTTGTTTCCATTTTCTGACAAATTGGAAACCTATCAAACTGATGGGTTTTATTGACAGTTTCACATTGCATTTTAACAAATAAACATCATTATCAGTCAGTATACGAAAATCAATTAAAATAATAACTGGGCCCCACCATTTGGGTGGGTCGGATCGTTTGACTGAGAATCGGTTTGATAGAATTTTTTAATTCGCAGCAAAACTCAGATCTGAGTAGTGGTTGCAACTGCGTGGATTCTGAGATTGTTCACGTTATTGTTTAGTAACTGACCTTTAGAGTAAGTATGAGTAAATGATTGGGTGTGTAGTGGTGCTTAACATGTAATTTGAAATGAAAAATTGACAATGGTAGGAAACGAACCCATGATCTTCAATTCGCCGGGGTGATGCTCTAACTAAATGACTTACTAAAATTATTGAGGTAAGGAGTGTACGGACATAGTATTCAACGTTGTTACCAGTTGAAATCATTTGACAAAATCGCAGTGAACTTATGATAATTTATGTTACGGACATTCAGATGATTTTCTGATGTATAGACCTTTGACTATGGTTAAGGGAATAGTCATCACAGCAGTACTGCAGGCAGAATTTGTTACATTCATCCACTATCGATCAAGAAGATAGAAAAAGGCCAATGTCTGAATAATGCGGTCTTAAAATTACAAATTGAATGTTCAAACAATTGAAATAAAAGATTTGTTTAGCCTTAGAAAGGACCACATCAATTCTGAACCACGCCTATTAGGGACATGTAAATAGTGCGGTGTTCTGGATAACAGGAAGGAATTGGACAAACAAATTGGCTACCGGGAAATCGTACCGAGGGCAAAGAGATTTTATTCTACCGAATAAAACTGGAAGAAGGGAAGTCTTTAACAGAACCGATTCAAACATTTCAGAAACGGGAATCCACAATGATGACCGTAATAAGCGATTGACTCGACATAGCTCAAATACAAAAGTGTATATTTTAACAAATAAAGTAGTAAAAGATCTAGAATCGAACGAAACGGAATACTTCAAACAAACGACGTAACAGATTTGCCTAACATAATTAGCGATACGTCTGCCATCTCAGGAAGATTTAACTTCACGGTCAGGTAAATTTCCCGGCCAGTAAAATTTCCCGGTCAATTTAACTTTCCCGGTCACTTAAACTTCCCGATCAGTTAAGTTTCATCGCTAGGTTGCATCACTCGAGGCTGTGGCTGTGTATTGATAGACACATATAGACCACATCACAGGCTCTGCGTCGCTCGCACTAAAATCTGCACAGAAAGTCACAGCAAGCACCATGAAACCATATTACCGCCACCGGGAAGTTGATTGGAATTGGAAATCAGCGGGAAATTTTCGTCATATTTTGGAATACCATTAGATTTTGGCTAGAAGTTTATTTAATGCAAATTATATCTCCGTCTTAGGCTAGACTCAGATATATTACACAGGATTCGTTGTGAATGGGCCACTCATGTCATTCTAATGTATACGGTTCGTTAATAATACCCAACACTTCAACTACACCCAGATTAAATGGCTTGAGTTTGAGTACGTTACTTTTGAGCTATAAAATTTAAGTAAAATTTCAGAAAGACATTGCGCCTTCACCGGAATTGGATTGAACCTGGATATTCTGAGCGGACGGCCAGTATGCTACCACTGAGCTAATCCGTTCCTTACTCTTCTTTAAGACCATAGGCTAAAAAAAACCCAATCAACAGTATACTGTCATACAGCTAAAAACAAGTGTGCAATTTAAATTGTCGATCCCACCTCCCATCACCTTCGATACTAAGAAATGAATTCCAACAAAACCGAGTTAATAATAAATACGGCGGTACGAAAAGCTCTCATTTAATCTGAAAATAATTTAGAATGGCGGTACACAATGCAAAATCCTTGAGTACTTTCATGATGACGACGTACATTGTATTCATACGCAAGCATCGCAAAATAACTACATCCTACACACGTTGAGACTTCCATAAAAATGAATAATTAAAAAGTGGAATGTGTCGAGAGAGGGGAAGGGGGAGGGTTATGTTCTTGTAGCAACAACCGCGAGTGAAATGCTTTATCTCAATTCAGAATATTACTTATTTGGATGGAATATAGAGGTGAACGGAACAGATACACACTTTAATGTTCCATGGAAATAAACTTACCGAGAAACTAAAACTTTAACGGGGGACCAGATAACAATTTTAACATTTTCATGTTTTACGCCATCATTACCAGTGTTATTCTACATGTTAGGTTAGCTAATCATTTGTTTTTTGAGGGACTAATGAAATAACAACAAGGATTTTATGTGCGTTTTCATCTTCCATGTAAAGATAAGTAGAATGGAAGAAGAACAACTTTCGTTTTTGGATAATGTCGTACTTTGTTTGTGTGTATATATATTGAGCTTAAAACTCAAAACAGGCATAAGAAGGAAGAAAAGGATTATTACGAGTATTATTATTGTCTAGTTTAATGAGTTTTAAAACATGTGAGCAGAAAAGGATGTTTGAGAATTCATTCAGATGGTTTGTGTGTGTGTGTACGTTGAGAAAAGTTTTTAGCTTACCATGGAAATGGTTTTTTAGATAAAATTTCTGGTGCGGATGAAGAAGATTGTCGACAATAATCGTATGGCAGAGAAAAGTTTCCGTTTAACATAATTTTGAATTAACACTTTTTGGTTAAATTGGAATGTCGATGACGAGAATGATCATTAGGGGCGTTTTTGGACCGGAGGGTGTGGGGTTTGTTTAATTTCGGAAAGGAAAATTTGTGTGTGTGTGTGGGACTCATTTTCCGAAATGGTTCAAATTAATCCATTTTTAATAGCTATTATACCCAAACCCAAGTCGTTTTTCGAAGATTTTCTTTTTATGTTGAAAGCAAAACCCTTTTCCAACATGAAGCTGGTGGGTTTTTGGGAGTATACGACTTGTAATTCAACAAAAGGAAACAAAATTTAGATTTCTTTACGTCACTATGTCAGTGGATGGGTTAGAAAGTTGAAAAAAAAACCTTTCGCAATCAGATACAGTTAGTTAGTGTCCTTTCCTGTTATTGCTAAACTGTTACTATGAAACTTAAACAGCATAATTACTCTTGAACTCAAATAGTCGAGGCATAGTGAAGATAACCAAAGACGGCGTTTACTTCGGTTGATTTCTTTTGGGGGTGGGTTTTTCCTCTAATAACTATAATCCGCCGTAACAACCCTAGATGGGTTAAGGCCAGATCATTATTAGCGAGTTTCGTTGATTGTGGTACTTTTTGAGGTCCGTTTATTTTCATTGCGCCAGTGGTGAGCTGCGCGACGAACCTAAGTTACATCGATGTTGAGTGTCCGCTATGTACAAAGAGACGACACTAGTAGGAGTAGAATGCCAGCGTCTCCCCACAATATCTTTGACAGCAAGCCGTGTGGCAACTTTTTCCACCAACTACCACAGACTCGAACTATTTCAATCAGCTGTGTTTCGTACACACATCTGACAATCGGTTCCTTTCTGCCACAGTTGGGAATCGAACTCACGCAATGGCCACTTCCATCGTTTAGTGAAAAGCAGACGAATTGCTATTGAATTGTGAACAACTGGTGTCATTGAATCTGTGAAAATAGATCCTGCTTCGGATCAACAAATGTCACATAAAGAAAAACTTGAATATCTTTTAAGATCGCATCATATTTAAAAGCGGAACTCAGCCCATTTTCAAACAATTTCACTTAGCCGGCCCAAACGGAGTAAATTAATTCAATTAATGTGAAAGTGTCTCTAATTAATGGAGAAGATTTGAACAGCATAATTGAAGCTACTTTACACTAATTTATCTGCACCAGAAGGTGAAAGTAAAATGTAATCGATTGCTGCTTTATGTAAAAGCGAAGGCATGCAAATTATTGATGCAATTAATTAACAAGTCGATGATTTATCGGTTTGTTTACCGTTGAAGAACACCTACTGTCTATTGTAATGCCAAATTAAGTACAAATTACAAACCAAATATCGAGGGGCTCGTCACTAGCATTAATCAAAACTTAAACCGTGATTAACCAGCATGATTGATTATTATCCACGATCATGATTAGTAACTGGCTTACGATATTAGACGTTGTAAATCACTGGTTAGGGGTTGTCCATAAATGACATCCACTGTTTCTCGAGATTTTTAGACCCCCTTTCCCCTGCGTCCACCATTTTCCAATGCCTTTAACATGGCGTGTCCACTTTGGTCAGACCCTCCCTCTCCCCATCACTGTGTACGTCATTTATGGACAGTCCCTTAATCACTTGTTCATCTTATCAAAGACAAATGGTTTGCAACCCCTCGTCGCTCAAAATTTTGTTCATCATTTGAAGTGCTTGAAGATAACGAAAAATGGATAACTAAACTGTCTTTAATAAACTAAATTCTGGTTTTACTTCAATCGTGAAAACATGAAATGACAACCATTTCGAACGGTTTGTAAATTGTGACCAAGAAATTAACTTATCAAACACTACTATCATTCCGAATGAGCTAAAAAATTAAGAAATTGTAGAGCTGCACATACCGAAAATGACAAACTAAAATATTTTTTCTAATAATTTATTATGGGAAGTAGTTCAATGTGAAGAGAAAAATTTGCACTGGCGGGTAACCCAAGCACTCAGCACATAATCGCTATCTAGGCGAGTGCTCTGTCCCTTAAGCTATCTGTACATTCAACATTCAATTTTCACTCATCAACTACAACATGTTTTGTTCTCATGATCTGAGTACCGTCTATGTTTTTAAGCTATAGGAGGAATCATGCTATAGGTACAGTGACACGTTTTGTATGTCTGTTTGCCTTTGTTTTATTTGATTTCTGTTTTGTTTCAAATGTCGCGGCTTTTCGAAGTAGCTTTCTAGTCTCTGTAAGTCTGTGGCAAGAAATGTCCACGAAACAATAGATTTTGAAAACTGTCTAATGTGTGAACGAGTTGTACTCGTTCCATCATAGAAAGTTCAGTGCACGACAACTGTTCTGTTCATTTCGGAATGAATTTTGAATTGAAATTGCATATGTTTACTACGTTCGCGCCAAAAAAGTTGTTGTAAAGGTGTTGTCAACCACAGAACTGAATGTGATTATTTTCATACTGTCATGACATTCATGTTGAAACGCGCTCTGCAAATGAATTCCTCACCTCCTAATTCAATGGGTGGGGGGTTAAAAAAATTGGAAATGAAAATAGTGTTCGTTTCTTAAAATTCTTCTCTGAACTCTAAATCAGACTTAACTCGTTAGATACAAAGTCGTCGTTGAATAGTCTTGATACTCTGTAATCGGCTGTCGTCAACTAAGATTTCTTTTAATTTTAGTGTCCTTGTCCGGTTGTCTATATTATTAAACCAAGAGGTGCTCATGTAAACTTCTAGAACATAAGTGCCATCGCGGCACCTCACCTCCTCGGTTCGGATAACACAATATGATAATCACTGTTGTAATCTACTATTTAATGAACTAAACAATTGCTGAGTAAATAACTGCAAATTCAAACCTAATTCGATTAATCACCGCGTAGTTATAATATGTCGGCAAATAATTTTTGAAATCGCCATCTTTATGAACTAAAATGTGAGTAATTCACCGTGTGTATTAATTTGAAATGGATTATGCGAGGCATTTAAAATGCATACAGATAACCATTTTGGACAATTTTCGAATTGAATGTGATAAACGCAATGTGGGTTTTTTTTGTGTGTGTGCCTGTGTGTGTGTTGCTCCATCAATGTTACTAAATGATAATATTTTCGGTAAATATTATGTATGATAAACGAGGGGGTAACCCCTGGCTAAAAATCTGTTCCAACCACTCCATTTCCACTATTAAATTCCGAAAATTTTATTCAATTCCAAAAGTTCCGATTCTTATTTCCAAAAATGTCATCAGCTTGTCCCGAAAATTCCACCTGTGGTTACCCCCTCGATGATAAACTATAGATTGCGGCTGGTGCTCGGCGATTGGCCGTTTAACAGGCTAGTGCTATTGTTCATTTGCATTTATTTTGCATAATGTTAGTTATTGAGGATATTGGGTGTTTATGGGATATACATGGAAAATATCATAATTCTATTTTTGTTTAATTTACTGTGTCAATTTACGTTATAGCGCCTCGCATTCCATTAATATTGCAACTTGGTTTTCATTTGTTTCCATGTCCATTGAGTAAACACACTGTGGTGAAAAGTAAAATGAGATTGCAACCACGTTCAATTACCTGAACTAAACTCTCCGATTTCCAATGTACTATACGTCGTTGAACCCATGAAAAATATAAATGAAAACTTTAACCGTCTGAGAATCATTAAAACTTTCTTCTCATTTTTCTCACTATAGCATTAAGTTACTTCATTAATTCTTTTCATAATAATTATTTAGAAAACTTTAATTTGAAGTCGCAACGCTGCAGACTTTACCAGTGGACATTCATAAATTACGTCAGCAGTAAAGGGGGAGGGGAGATTTTAGATAACAAAGAAACTGCTGACATTTCTGTTGTTCTAGTGAATGTTCCCCCCGCAGGCTCCTTTGATACTTTAAGTTTATTTATTTGGAAATTTCATCAATGGCCACAAGGCCCCCTGACTACTTACAAAACAAGTTCAATTAAATCATGGGGGCACGTTAGTAAGCCCCCGTGACGCAAGTCCACGCTACAATAAAATTTCAAAAAAATTTTTTTT
>JANTFA010154440.1:0-10869 GCA_026413405.1 Phytosciara flavipes
TTTACCGTTCATTTGACAAAATTATTTTCGATTTCGTTCGATTGCACATAACGTGCACTTAAACCGTCACCGCAATACGTTTAGCAGTCTGGTCAGTTTAGTTCGCGACATTTAACAGAAAACAAATTGAAAAAAAAAACTTTCGTATTGTCTTGAAAAAATGTCACAAATTCAATAATTGAGCCTAATTGAAATTCTATTTAATAATTAAGGTGAACCAGACAATCAATCTTTGATCCGTGAAACAATTTGTTTTTGTTTAGAGACGAATTTCAGGTCAATTAAGTTGATTTCCAAAAAAATTTCTATTATCGAAATTATTTCATTAAATTCGTGCTTGGATTAGAACGTGACATCAATATTGGAGAAATTTTAACGAAGCCGAAAGGCTAGCTAAATATTTAAACTCAATATTTCTGTCTGCTCTGTCGAATTCTGACGTCAGTCATTACCATCAGCATTGCAGTTCAACGTTTATGTCTTTGATGTCCCATTTGTGTGTAGTCTGTGCTTGACGAAAAGAGACCATAATGCCAACATGAAAAATGCTTGTTACTTTAGACGAAACCAATCTTGATAGGACTTTTAGAGATCCTTTCACTACCGACAGTTTTTGCTGTAACCTATGTTACAACGATGTTGAGTGCCATCTATGTACGTAGTAGTGAAACTGGTAGGAGTAGAATGCCAGCGTCTCCAAGCAATATCTTTGCCGGCAAGCCGTGTGAAAGTTTTTCCACGAACTACCACAGAGACTCGAACCAATTCAATCTGTTTTTTTTGTATACACGTCTGACAATCGGTTTTTCCCTCTGCCACAGTTGAGCATCGCTTCCATTATGTTCACTTTATATTATATAATTAGGTGTTCGTTACAAAAACTATTTTTTTTCTTTCAATTTGTCGTGTTATTCAAAATGCTATTATATGTCTAATGAAACGATTATCTCAAATAAAAATAAAAATGTCAACTCATGTGTGAATTGTAATGTGATCGGCTGAGTATTATACTATACACAAGAGGTGCAAAACGAAGCCGTACAACATTTGAGGTAACTGAATCCTAAAACAAAGTTATGTGTCTAAAACCAAAACGAATGGCATTGAATGATGCCATTAGTGCGATGTTGAAATACCTCTACGATAACGAATGTATGTCTGTCTGTTTGACGGTTAGTGTGGTATGGTACGGTGGAGTTTTTACCTAAACCTTATCGCCAATAAAAATTCCCCAGAGTAAAATTGTTTCTCCTTTATGTGTTGATAACTGAAATTACTCCGAGTAAAATCGTTTCTATATTTTGCCATCGTTACCTAACGTTTTGTTTTACTCTCTAATTCAAGCGTACCTTTAATATGCAACAGGAAAATGATTTAATCAAAATAAAACGCAGGTTCAGAATTAAAAAGAAAATAAAAAATGGAAGAAGAAAGAAACGGAAACTCTTTTGTGCACTCATTTACACAATTCAGTGAAAAAACTTCGTTTCAGTATTTAATGAAAAAAGTTCATTTCCTAGTGCTGCTATTTTATATTTTCTTTTATTTAAAAAAAAATCTCTCTTTCTTTTCTGTTCTTGTTGCAAGTTGTGCCAGCTAAAGAACCATTTTATCAAATTATATTTTAATTATAAAGTAACATCAATTACCACTTCATCCCATTTATAATCAAGTTTAATAAGATGTTTTTCAATCAACAAAACTCAATTAAAACACAGTTCATTGCGCACTCAGCTAGACTAGATAGTTGTTTTGTTGTTGGCGCCGAAGGATAGGACTATATATAATCCCTCCACCAATAAATGACGTCCACCCATATGAAGGGTCTTGCTAAAGCCATGTCATGGATATGTAGGATTATTCTTTAAAATGTTACTGCATGTTACTACCTACACATCGTACAAAACGAGGAGTAGCTGATCAAGAGTCTCTTATACACAACGAGCCAGTGAATGCGTGAAAGTTTGTGTAATTTTATCACTTTAATTTCGAGATTGTGCGATGTGTAAATATGTATTTTTTATCGTATTAGCGATGACATATGTCGAACCTCACTTACGTGTAGCACCTAGTATGTGCCACCTACTACGATTCATGTATTACCTTCTGCAATTTATCCATCTAGACGCTGGAATATAATCCACCTATTGTCATTTATCCACCCAAATACAATCAAAGAAAAGTGAATGAACTACTAGTCTTGTCAGTATTAAAAACATAAGGTGGATTCCCGAAGTTCATCAGCTGTCAGTTAAATATTTATCCAGCCAGACACTAGCCTCGATGCTACACTGAATTCAACTAACAGCATACGTGAATCCAGCTATTAATCATCATTACTAAATAAAACATTCATTTTGAAAATGAACAAAATTCGGAAGTAGCAATGCTCTCCAGGCAAAAGCGTGATCAAAGTCAGCTGCCAAATAAAATACTCATTTGTATGAAATTTTATCCCCACTCTTTTTACAGTGCAAAATATATTTGTATATATTTGTATTTGTGTATAAAATATTTGTATGGTACACTGTACGGTTTCAGTACTCTTTTTAGAGGACCACTCATGCCTGTACCAATTGGTCAATTTATCGCTGCCATCATATAAGAACTGTGCGTCAAAACAAATATTCTTGCGTTTCTTTTTGAATCGAAAGCGCACTTATATTACGGCGCGGCGTGAATTTAGAATGAATGAAAATGGGCATGGAGCGAGTGAAGAGAGAAAGTGGAAATCCATTGTGATAATAATTGCCGATGTTGAGCAAAGAAGTTAAATGTACTGATATAGAAACACTGTATCGAAGAAGAAATGCAACGTCAACATCTTGTCAGGTTTTTGACATTAGGATGGATAAATTGGTATACGTAGTCTGTTCTGGCTACCTAGATTGCCTGCATTTACAAAAAGTACAAGTATTTTATTCTACAATTTTAAAGACGAAGGCAACCTAAACGAAGCGACTTTGTACATCGACGGCTTCTATCAGTACAGGCATTCGGGCGGTAACAAATTAGTTAAATCATTTGATATCGCCCTAATGCTCAGCATACCCAGTCCGACACTTTTTAAATTCATTGAACATTTTCTATTGGTCTGAGCTAATTTGCCGTTTATCCTCGTTAAAGAATTCATACAAAATTTTTATAAAAAAAAGTTGAATTCCAATGGACGAAAAGCTTAAATTCAATTTTGCAATTAGTCTTCTCGGAAAATTGACATGAAATCGACTTTTTATGGGTTTTCCATAAAGTTATTACAATATTGAAAACTGTGGATGTTGGACTGGATACAGGGACGTACTAAGACATTAAGCACCATTAACATGAACTTAGCGCCAAAATTCTTCTAGTTACAAAACAATCGTACGACGCGAAGAAATATATATGGGAATATAATGGTAAGCTGGAAGCTAGAAAAAAAAGCAGACTGAACCAACCAATAGTATGCACCCATTTCGATAAGATTTCAAAATCGGCAGAGACAAATTTTTTTCAGTCAAACATAAGCTTGCGACGCGACGGAGTATTTTTGCAAATTTTCAAAGTTTTCCTTATCAGCGCCATATTTGGAATTGCTGGACTTGCCGATAATGACTTTCTGGTTGTTGCTTACTTTCAATAGACTCTCTTTCAATACACTAAATCAAATAGAAAACGAAATCAAAAAAGTTCGACTGGTAGCGTATTGGCTTCAAAATTCGCCGAGTCCAGAGAAGAAAAGGTTTTGAAGAAAAGAAATCACTGATTGCAGCGCCACGGTACCCAGTTTCCAGTGTGT
This sequence comes from Phytosciara flavipes, assembly GCA_026413405.1. Lineage (NCBI taxonomy): Eukaryota > Metazoa > Arthropoda > Insecta > Diptera > Sciaridae > Phytosciara > Phytosciara flavipes. Next base: position 3,779 of record JANTFA010154440.1, read on the forward strand.
TATCCACCACTGACTGGACATGTTAAGCTATTTCTTGCTGGTATAGGACAAGCGTACCAGTTCTCAGACAAACATAGAATAATTTCCGAGTATACCGGTTCGCTTACCCTACAATAGCAATATGCCAGAGTGGATGGACAAAAGTTCCGATTGCTATTTGCAACATGATTTGATACAGTTTGTTTTGTTGTTGTTCGTGTTGTTGCTGTCTAAGAAAATAAGAGTTTTCGTATAAAGACGGTTGATATTAATCCAAGAAAAGAAAGTTTTGCGCCAATATTTCATATTTACACGTCACAATAAACCCCCAATAGCCGTCGTTCTATCGTGCTCTATGTATGTGCGTTGTAAGTGTGTTGGATATAATGTGTGTGTTGTTATTGTTTGCGTTTAAGTTTGTTTTGTGTGTGTGTGTGTATGGTTTCTGTTTATGTTTGATTATATAATTCCTGTGCGGGGAGTTATATGTATCCCCGGATTGATCGTAAATTTATTTTATATTTCGTTTGCTGTAGAAGTTACACAGAAATAAACATATATAAAATAAAATGAATCTGTTTGTTAAAGGATTAGTTTATAGCTTATACCATATTATGTTCAATGCTCTACGAGCGTAAATATATATATATATATATAGTTAGTTAGTAGAACCTAATATATATAAAAAATATATAAATGTAGGATGTACGATTGTGGGTCCCTCGTATAGTAACATTATTTATAGACTGTTTGAAATAAATAGAGTTTCGAATTAACATTGCTTGTGTTACGTTGTATTAACCAGATTTTATTAAACAAATAATTATTTACTGGTTTATGTTAAATGTGTATGGTTAGGCCTTGGGGAATATTTTGAATTTATTTACAGTGAAACTTTTTTTCGCTGCGTTAGTAAAATTGTTTTCATTTAATTTTGTGAAAGCTATTTACTGTGTCAATAAACGAGTTAATTAGTCGAGGGAAATATTTAATAAACTTAATTGAAAAAAAAAATTGATCACAACGATATATACACATACCCCCACCCGCTCCATTTGTATATAACATACCAGGTTTGTGTAGAACAGAATTGTCAATTCAACAAAATTTATTACATTGTACACACAGTCTTTGAGGGAATACAGCCAATTTGGGAATTTGGTGTGTACCTGGGGGTAATAGATACTAAACTGCTCAATTTTCAACACGCTTTTTAATTTCATATCAATTTGTGTTTTATCGGAATTTCGAGAATCATTTTTGACGAAGCTTTTTTACTCAGAATCGACATATATTATACCGTCTATGTCCTTTGTTAGCACAACAATTTATCCGGTGTATAATTTGTCATGGCTGTAGTAGAAAACACTTACCACATATTTATGATGATTCAAGCAATCATTCGTTTGTACATTAATTGATTGAAAATAAGAAACTTGTGGTTTTTCGTACTGTTTACCAACTTTCACTAATTCGCTACCCACTCATGGAATCGTTACTATTGACAACAACGCTCGCTGAAATAAGATCTAGGAGGTTTTGCCAATGTAATCTTCCAGCCCAACTCAAGTTGAAACTAATGAAGTGATGAGCTACTCACCAAATAAATCCTTGAGAATAATTGCATCAAATGAAGTGACAGATTTTCGGAGGATTTTTTTGTAAATTTCAAAATTTCCCACTTACTTTTTATCCCATTTACTCCAATTCATCTATTTAATCCAACTATTCCATTTACAGGCATTCCATGGAAATTTTAAAGTGAAAAAGTCGAAAATTGAGTAAAAATAGGGAAAATAGTTGCTAAAAACAGTTGGATTTCCAATGAAGAAGTTGGTAAAAATGGAGTTTTTCGTAGCTGTTTTGTCATATAATTTAAACGGGAGTTCCATTAAATCTAGTGCAAATTCATTAACAATTATAAATCTTACTTGAGAGCATAAACCAAACCATTAGGATCCTAGACAAACTCGATTTCATTCTCAGAAGCCATTGGGATTTTAATATAGTAAAATGTAAAGGTTCATTCACAGAGGTTTCATATTGGGAACATTTGCGATTTGGATATACGTCAATCGCCATTCTTCGATTTTCAAATTTTCACTGCTCTTCACTGCTTCCTTCTCAAAATTCTGTTCAATTTAGTCAAAATGAATTAATGATGTTGTCATTCCGATGTTCAGAAAAATGTTTCATATGGAGAACAACTTTTCGCCAAAAATGCACTTATGAACAGAACAAAAGGGGTGATTATGGCGAAGCGACTTCTTACACAGATCAAATAATTGCAAGCAATTAATACATTCATTATACAAAGCATGGCACTGAGGGAGTCTCATATTCCCAACGAATGCCAAATTGTTAGTCACGTGGCATGGTCGTGGATTGCTACATATGACGATCCATACAGTCGTTTGTTTTATCGTTTTTTGTTGTAGTTAACAAAGACAAACATATGTCCTCTGACGATTGCACTTGTTACTCGGAAATGTATTCAAACAACCAAGCAAACTACAAAAAAAAACTCCGATTTTCAATGCTTTCCATCCATAGATGCGTTCATAAACGACCAAAAACTATTTCCATGCCAGGGTTATAGTTTGTTTCCTGATAATTTATGTGACAACTTTCTATCTATATCTGGTGCAACAAAATCTAAAATTCTCATATCGGTGTGGTATGGCGTCATAAAATGCACTGGAAAATTTAATAGAGTCGTACAGCAGCAGCCGAGGGGGTAACCGTTGCGGGATTTTCGGGTCAGGCCGATGGAAACATTGGAGATGAATTCGAGGAACCCATGGAACTTTTGGAATAGAATCGGAAATGGAATTGTTAGGACAGATTTCAGGCAGTGGTTACCCCCTCTCGGCAGCAGCACACATACATTGAATGTATTTAGACATAAAGTTCACATTTGTGAACCTTAGCAAAATTTTACGCTAATATAAAACGAATAAATTCTGCCCGGAAAACATAATTAGAAAATAAATTTTGCACTCACTAATTAGATAAAATATTTTTGACAATAAATGAGTCTATAATAATGGTATGCAGTGTATAGTGTAGAGACAAAAACCATCTTTGTTAGTTGAAATTAATTGTAATTATTCCGTTCCAATTTCAGTTTGGTTTCCATCGTTGGTTGTATTATGTGATTTTAGCTCATTTCTTCGAATTGGAATGCTTCATGTTATACAGATTGTTTTGGAAAATAGATTGCATGTATACAAAACCACGATGCCTTACTTAATGGACCAATTATTTTCGACTTGCTATTTGTATGTGTGTGAATTTCCAACCCCAATTCTTTCTTCTTCTTCTTCTTGTGCTGCTGCTTTTTTCCCATCATTTTATCGTCCCTCTCAGAGATTATCTTCTGCTTTACTTGTAATCAAATTATGAATAATATTATTTTCTCGATTCAAATTATCAAAAAATAAATAATTCCAAATTGATTTTTTCTTCTTCTTCTGCTGGATTCTGAGCTCTCGCCCATAAGCGTAATTATCAAAAAACGGCTGAGGGTTTCTTTCTTTCTTTTTCATTCATTGTTTTGTTCACATTTAACGTTCCCACCTCCCGAAGCTCAACCCCACATTTTGCCCGAAAAGAATATCTTTTTGCCCGAAGAACCCTTTTCATTGACTGAATTTATGTTTGGTAATTATGATGCCAAACAGATCATAAAAATGAATTTCGACATTAAAAACGTTGAAATTTGAAATTTGTTGTGGAACAAATGTAACATCTCGTTTTAATTGATTGTTAATTTGGAGCCCATTAAACCAGAGAAAAGCGGGGAAAATGGATTTTCATAATTTCAGTTTATAGGTTTTTGTTGGCTGATTTTCTTTTCTCTTCTTTTTTTTTTGCTTTTCGGTTTTATATTCTTGGTAATTTTTAATGATCATAAAATGAAACTTTCGCTTCCCTTTGCATTTTTAATTTTGTATGGCCTGTCATTTGATTGTATTATTATCCAATACGCATTTTACCGACTCTCCGTTTCGGTTCAATTGATAATTTTAACAAAGCCAATCCGATGTAATAAAAATTTTTATGTTTTCTCACGCAAGCACAAATAGAATATTAGTACCGTATGCTATCTAATTAGCACCGCATTAATTTAATGGCTTCTGGGCAGGTTTGCTACTGAAATATCGATTGGAAACTGAGGGAAAAACCGCATATTTTGACTGCTGTCGAAAAGTGATTTAGGTGACTTGACACAAAGCTGTAGCTCTTTCGTGGACACTTTCATCAGTAACTCAACGAAGCAAGCTGGTGTCAAGTTGCTAACTATTTAAGGCAATTTAAGGCTGATACGTCTGGCTACACGTTGGCATAATCAAATGTTTCATCAGAGACCGTCTCAGTTTGAGGTTCTAAGGAAGCATGCTGGTTATAAATCGGAAAATGCTTAGAATTCATTTTCATGTAATATCATTGTGGTCAATCGTGTTCTGGCCCTACATGTTCGAAATTCAAATGTTGAAAATATTACATCTCATACACATCATAAAAGGATATAATTCTCGAACATTGTGATGGAAGGTCAAAGTTTTGAGCTATAATGAAAGTCAATGGTACAGTCAAGATATCCAGTGTAGCATCCAAGACTGAAAACTGCCCCGATAATGACTGCTGAAAATTCACTCAAAGTGTAGTCACTGAGCCCAGAAAACACATAGACAATTTTTCTGAACCATTTTGCCTTTACTGTGGTTTCATGTTATTCGCTCTTGAACTAAGAAAAAGACCTGACATTAGTAAACCTTTGTTGAACATTTTTTTAGCATCGTGATACTTAGTTTACTGTCAACAACTACTTCTACTGAATACAACGGGAGACAACAAGGATTTGATATCAAACATTACACGATAATTAAAACCGAGCGTAACACGTTTCTAAAAGATTCCATTTGTTGAAAATGTATTCAACTTTCGCAGTTCGATGGTTTTAAAAAGGAGAGTACAGTTTTCACCGAACTCTGATGTTCTCGTTCATTGATGTTTACTGCTTATTTCATGCGAAAATTTAACATTACATAGCAATATGCCTCTAGCAAAAATGATCCATGTAAAAATGTTTATGTGAAGTTCAACTATCGCATTCGGACACAATTCTATGACAAAAGAAAACTCACTTTTTGAACAACTTGCTTCTGGGAACACTGCTTTCCGATCCGCAGGTGAAAAGACAGTTACTGAAGCTTGCTGCTAAAAAAAAGCTTGTCTATTTGAATTACTTTCGCAGCATCCAATGTAAACGACTATTACAGCACATGGAAGCAGACTTGTCTCAAAATTGTATACATAAAGCTGGGTGTCACTAACCTTTCTATAAAAATGTAGAAGAGAAATTCTCAATGACTGTTGAAGATTACCATAAAGCCAGATGCGACACAGACTTTTAATTGCAAAGTTATTAATTTCAAGTCATGAGAAATTGATACTTACCGATTTCATGTTATGAAACACACACATGAACTCGATCTCGAACAGCCTGTGTAATATTACAGAAAACGGAGAAAATTGTAGTGTCTACATTCATTTTACTTTATAATAAAATATAAATTAAATAAACGCATTTGAATATCAATTTAAGGATCCAATACATATCGCATATAGGAATTCAAATTCAAATTGAATTTCAGAAATGAAATGGTTTATACCAGAGTTTAGAGTCTAGATAAACACTTCAAAATATACGTTTACTACAAAGCAATGTGTATAAGTTGACTTGGGAGTATGTTTTATCAATTTCGGCATGTTTTCGTTTCGCTTAAATATTTTTTTTGCGCCGATGTTACGATATGCCATCGTCTCGTATAAATGCAAATGAACTCAACTCATTCTTTGTTCGGTTTTCGTTTTTCTTGTTGTTTTTTTGGTCTTCTTCTTTGGAGTCGTTCAGAAAGGACGTTAGCGTTTCCCCACAGATTTTTTGATACTCCTCACCTCCTTGTCAAAATGAATGTGTCAATGTGTCACAACGTGGAAAGAGCTAGCTGTACTCTTTCTGTTTCTGTCTGTTTCATATGCTTTCAATTTGTCATCGGAAGAAGCAGGCAAAAGAAGTGTTGTAATCAAGGTTTTCACGCAATCACTCCACCCACTCTCTTATTATCTGTTTCGAAAACCCTGCTGTATTCAACAGGATCGCAATTCTGATAACCAACTCATATCTGCAGTTAATACTAGATTCAATACAGAGTACAGCGTTATCGTAGTTATTCCGGTTTCTCTCATTTCTCCATTTGAAATAACATACGAAATGAGAGCAGCAAAGCAAAAGAGTGTAACCTAGATAAATCAAGTTTTTCCCTCTTTAAATACCTAAAGCTCGTAAAATTTCAAGGAAATAGTGGACGTCCGAATTTCATTGGCGTTTTTTGGCAATATCCGCTCCCTCCCATAAACGCGGACGTCTCTTATGGACGGCCCCTCGTCTTGACGAATCAGAAACATGGTGTTTGGCATAAAGTCTGGAAATTCATACTCTAAAATGAATGTTTTTTTTAAGTATTGACTACAAACATTGTGGAGTCGCCAAATTTTCTGAATTTCGGAATCGGAATCTGACACAAACCTCTCTTACCCGCTATCTGACTGTGTATCTTTGTATTATATGTGAAATTTTTCCAGTTTGTTCTTTCTTTTTTGGCACAAAGTTCTTGTGGAATGTTTTCTATTTAAAAATTCAAAAAGCCTATAGATATACGAATACCACTCGCTGACTATGTATACCATTTATGCAGGGACGTGTTTAAAGCGTTTCGTTATATCTTATGTTGGTACTCATAAAATTGATTTTTTGTAGCTGTTTAAATTTCCAAATAAACGAATTACTTTCCACACCCAAAAGCAATTTAAATGTGCTTTTGAGTTTTGTCATATAGACGACGGCTAACAACTCACACACACCAAACAAGAAAAAAAAGGAATCGAGTCATAATACGCATATTTTCTGTATCACATAAAAGGAATATAACGAAGAAAAAGAAGAAGAAAGTCTCTACGAAAAACATAAGGGGTACCCGTACGAGTAGAGCACGGCATATAGTTAGTCCATAGAACTGCTCTGATCTTTGAATCATTTTATTTAA
>JANTFA010154451.1:0-10867 GCA_026413405.1 Phytosciara flavipes
AATGGGTTGGAAATGAATTGGAAATAAATGGAAATAGAAATGGAAATGGAATTGTTGGGACAGATTTTAGCCAGTGGTTACCCCCTCGGTTTGCGTGCAAGGGACCGAAAACTCGAGAAAAAAATCCGATATTGCCCTCACTCTCAGCTCCAAAACATGAAAAATATTACTCAATCAATTTCATAATGGCAAAATGTATGGCCATCAGCCATACGAAAATTCATTAATTTAAGTCTAGGGGTATTCATGTCATTATATGGCACCCTGTAGTTGTATCACAACACAATTTACGTAACATATTCGAATGTCGCTTGTGTAGTTTCTTTTATCCCACTCAAACGCAAACATTATGTTTCAAGAAACGTTCCTGAAAATAATTTGTAAAGTTTACTTACTTTGTTTGAAGTTACTTGGACTTTGGCCACATTCGTATCATTCTGCAACTGAATCGTTTTCCTTCAATTTACTTTACGCGGTCATTCCGTTTGTATTAGTGCCATTTTATACTGTAACATGCGCACGGAATTTTACTTTCCTTCTCGATGGAGTCAGAATCGTTTTCCGTAACATTGTGCTGCGATTGATCGCAAACGCTTTTTTAGTTGCTAGTCTCATTTTCTCCATTTACCTTTACGGCGCTCAACTAAGTCAATGTAGAAGAATAAAACAGTTATTCCATAAAATCAGAAAGTTGATCCTCAGCGTCAATCAATTGCTTCCTATGGACGAAGTGAATTACCTACCTCAATTGGTCAAATTCACTCTTCGAACGTTCCTCTTCTCAACTGTGTACGTAATGTATTATTTGACTAGCGCAGCATTAGTTGTACCAAGCCAATTCGGGGTGTTTACAATGGCTGGATTTATATTACCGCATTTTATAATCAAATTCTATCCGGACATATTCTATGGCGGTATGTTAGCGGGACATTTTTATTTCCATCAAATGAACAAAGAAATCCGACGCATCCTAAATGTGGCTGTTGACTTAAAAAGTTCCAGGAGTGATAATTTAATCAAAAGTTTAAGTGATAAATTGGAAGACGTATAACCGTTCATTACTTTCAATCAATTGAGATAATGAAAGAATTTAATTCTCTTACTTCGTCCGTTGTGCTTCTGTTGCTAGTCATTTTTTGGCTGAATTTAGTCGTACAACTTTACATGCAGTATGCAATTATCTGGGCATCACTTTGGTATGGACATAGAATCGATGCTGCCATTTCCATCAGCGGATCGATTTACTGTTTGTTTCAATTGTTCGATTTCACTTCGACAGCGTCAATCTGTTCAAAGTTATCGAACGAAATAAGTGCAACTGAAACAATGTTAAGCTCAATGTATCTCCACCTTAGTCATATTCATCGAGTTGAATTCAAAGAGAAAGTAAAATGAATTTTCTGAAGACATTTACCGCCACGCTCAATTTCATTACAACCGTAGGTGTCCATTTATATCAATCGCATCAAACATGAGAATCTGGAAATCACTGGCTCCAAATTATTTGTCATCGACTCAAGCCTGATTTTCTCGGTAAATTGAAAAGTAGCTTGGCATTTCCCACCAATAATTTTGTGTTCCTTTTTCAGGTTGTTAGCAGTACTTTATCGTACTTGGTGATACTGATACACTGATACTGATACCAATGACTCCTGTATCTCTTTCGCCGAAAATAGAAATCACCCTGGGACAATCATGAAAGTTACGCACATTCACTTTCACTTAGGTTGCTTTAATGTAACGACAAAAAGGCCCACACTTGACTCCACGAGCTGGGATCTACGGACCATTTTGGTATTTGAACAGAAAGAATACAAATTTTCTATCAAAGTAAGTATGAAGGTAATCGCACTAGAGGTCGACGACCCGAAGCGAAGTCGAGGTCGGCAAAGCATCGTGTTCGAGAAAATACTGGCATACATTCGGTGGTAGAAAGAACGTTTGTTGCAATCCGGCTCATAACAATCAGACCTTTCCAATGCAAAACTTCAACTTATTTTCTGCCAAACATTCCTATGAAAACAGAAATTAATTTGAACGATCTAGAAGATTACATACTGCTTTTTTGTATGATTGTAATGACTCTATTGCCGAATGGCTATAGTCATTGATTCTAAATTGAAAGGCTTTAGTGTCAGGTGTTCGAATTCTGGTCTTCGCAAAAGATTTATAAAAAAATTGACTTGTAATTATTGAAGATAATGCCTCTATAGCGTGGGACAAGAGTTTTCTCGCACTAGTGCTTCACTGACAGTGAACAAATTTTGCCTCATCATGACATCAAACGAAAAGGAAAGGTGATGGTTCAGTCGTACCGTCTACTCGTTAATCTAAACTTTATAAAGGGTTGAGTTGGATCACCCTCTAATGCTTCGACGTATATTTTCGTCATTACATGACATCCTATCGTTGGATTAATTAAATTAAAACTCAATTAACGTAAAATATGTGGACGTCAGTTGTAGTTTCATTCGTCACACTCAAACATTATGTTTCAAGTCACGTTCCTGAAAATAATTTGTAAAGTTTACTTACTCTGCTTGAAGTTACTTGGACTTTGGCCATATTCGTATCATTTTGCATCTAATTCATTTACCTTCAATCTATTCTACGCGGTCATTCCGTTTGTTTTAGTGCCATACTATACTGTTACATGTGCATGGAATATTCCTTCCCTCCTCGACGAAGTGAAACTCGTTTTCCGCAACATTGTCTTGCGATTGGTTTCAAACGCTTCTTTAGTTTCTAGTCTCATTTTTGCTATTTACATATATGGCGCACAGCTAAGTCAGTATGCAAGAATCAAAAAATTGTTTCATGAGTTCAGAAAGTTGATCCTCAGCTTCAATCAATTGCTTCCTATGGACGAAGTGAATTACCTACCTCAATTGGTCAAATTCACTCTTCGAACGTTTTTCTTTCCTATAGTTTATGAAATGTATTACTGGACTAGTGTGTCATTTGTGGCCCCTAATAAATTCGGCGTGTATGCAATGGTTGCGTTTCTGCTACCGCATTTTATTACCAAATTTTATCCGGACATATTTTATGGCGGTATGTTAGTGGGGCATTTCTATTTCCATCAAATGAACAAAGAAATCCGGCTCATTCTAAACGTGGCTGTTGAATTAAGAAGTTCGCGAAGTAAGAATTCAATAAGAAATTTGGGTGATAAATTGGAAATTGTAACCGGTCATTACTTTCGGTTAATTGAGATTGTGAAGGAGTTCAATTCTCTTACATCGTTCGTTGTACTTCTATGGCTGGTCATTTTTTGGTTGAATTTGTTAGTACTACTGTACATGCAGTATGCATTTTTGTTGGCATCACTTCTCTACGGACATAGGATTGATGTTGTCATTTTCGTTAGTACATCGATCTATTGTTTGTTGCGATTGTTTGAATTTGTCGTTACGACGTCCATTTGTTCGCGGCTATCGAACGAAATAAGTGCAACTGAAACAATGTTAAGCTCAATGTATCTCCATCTTAGCCATGTTCATCAAATTGAATTCAAAGAGAAAGTAAAATGAATTTTTTGAATACATTTCCCGCCACACTCAATTTCATTACAACCGTAGGTGTTCATTTTTATCAATCGAATCAAACATGAAAATCTAGAAATTACTGGCTCTAAATTGTTTGTCATCGATTCGCGGTTAATGTTTTCGGTAATTCGAATATGATCATCGAAGGCTATTCGCTTAATTTAATTAAATTTTTGCAGATTTTCAGCAGTATCTTTTTGTACTTGGTAATACTGATACAATTCGAGCTGTCCAATGTGCACTAATAAAGAATGTTTCGGAGAAGCTGAATTTTACTTGTTTGCATTGGGGCGCGTCGCACTGTTGGGAATAGCAAGAATATGAATAAATACACTGGGCTTTTTCTATTATTTCCTCACATCAGATGCGTCTAGGGTTTCTTCTGTTTGTCAAGTTTTTTTTTATTAAATTAAACTTGGTAATAGCTCTTGTATTCGGACTATTTCATCTGCTACAGTGCTGAACCTGTTCCAGATGACAAGCATTTTAATCTGTCACAGATGACAAGCATGTTCATCGAATCTATTACTCTCTTTGATCAAAAAAATTTCAAGATTATAATTTCAAATCTTTTACTTCAATTGTTAAAGTCCTCATTTTGCTATGTAGAGCCGAATCGATCTGAAATTTTCATCTAATTTTTTGTCATCCCTTATCGATAACAGATGCACAGCCGTCCAGAACAGTTGAAGTAGCTGGTATGTACTATTGTCATACGTGGCATTGTCGAATATGTTGCGAATAACCGCAGCACGAACACATCAATTCGTTGCACTTTCTTTCAATACAAAGCGACCATCTCAACGATATGTATCTCTGCAAATGCAGAAGAGAGCGACGAGGAAATTGTTATTTATGTAACCGAGTGATAAATGCTTTTTAGGCACTAGATGTGTAGATTGTCACAAGAGGCCGAAGGCCAAGTGTGACAATGCACATCGTTTGCCTCAAAATCATTTATCACCGAGAGTTACACATAACGATTTTCTCAAAAAATGCAACGAAAGTTTTACTTTTCGAGACTGAATTGGGATTTGAGAAATAGAAATTTTCGAGCTTGAATTGTTATCAGACAAAACGGGAATGAAACGCAACAAACCCTCTGCATTTGAGTGGAGAAAATGAGGTGATTGAAACTGTTAGAATGAAAAACAGTTATCAAAAAGTTTCTGACATAAATGTGTTGACATACAAACAACATACCGTTTTTAGTGTTCTCGCCTGTGTATTATGCACCTCCATTCACGTTGATTATTTCGATTTGCTCTTATTAAATATTCATTCTTGCCTGACTTTGTTCAAATGAGACACGTATGAATAACACAAAAGAAACTTCCTCGTTAACGCAACCACAACATTTATTGAAATTATTTAAACCATGAGAATATATGTAGGCATAGGGTCAGTCAGAGAAAACAACGGCTTGACGCTTCTTAACAGATACTAAGGGTTCATATTAGCTTACTAGTAAATCTCCACTCCTAACGAATAAAGTGTTCAACTTCATTTATAATGTGGAAATGGGATGGCTACACATGGCAGTCATCACTTAAATTCGTTATTTAAGCTTTATCATTAAATAAGGGAAAGGAACAATGCCGATGAACGAATCTTACTCGTTCCATCATAAAAAGTTCAGTGCTGGACAGCTGTTCATTCCTCACCTCCTAACTCAGTGAGCTTCACAAAGGGTTGAGCTGGAGCTGGAGCACCCTGTATGCTTTAGGGTATTTACGTTATTATACCACCATATCGTTATCAGATCAATTAAAACACAACCAACATAAAATATTTGGATGCCACTTGTAGTTCCGTTTAACACACTTAAACACTATGTTTCAAAAAACGTTTCTCAAAATCATTTGTAAAATTTACTTACTCTGTTTGAAACTACTTGGACTTTGGCCATATTCGTATCATTTTGCATCTAATTCATTTACCTTCAATCTATTCTACGCGGTCATTCCGTTTGTATTAGTGCCATATTACACTGTTACAGGGGTACGCAATCATTCTATCCTTCTCGACGAAGCGAAAACAATCTTCCGAAACATCGTCCTGCGATTAATTTCAAAAACTTTCTTCATTTCTACTTTAATTTTCTCTATTTACATTTATGGCGCACAAATGAGCCAGTATGTGAAAATTAAGAAGTTATTTCATAAGTTCAGGGAGTTGATCTCCAGCTTCAATCAATTGCTTCCTATGGACAAAGTGAATTACCTACCTCAATTGGTCAAATTCACTCTTCGAACGTTCCTCTTTTCAACAGTGTACGTAATGTATTATTTGGCTAGTGTGGCATTTGTTGCGCCTAGTAAATTTGATGGGTTCACAATTGTTGCATTCACATTACCACATTTTGTAGTCAAATTTTGTCCGGACATTTTTTATGGAGCTATGCTGGTAGCGCATTTCTATTTAAATCAAATGAACAAAGAGGTCCGCCACATCCTAATTGCGGCCATAGAATTAAAAAGCTCGCGAAGTAAGGAATCAATAAGAAATTTAAGCGATAAATTGGAAAGCGTAGCCGTTCACTATTTTCAGTTGATTGAGATTGTAAAAGAATTTAATTCGCTCACATCGTTCCGTGTACTCCTATGGTTTGTCGTTTTGTGGTTCAATTTATTGTTGCACTTATACATACAGTATGCATTCATGTCGGCACTATTCCTGTACGGACAGAGGATCGATGTCGCCATGTTCATAAGCGGATTGATTTATTGTTTGTTGCAATTATTTGAATATTACGTCACAACTTCTGTCTGCTCAAAGTTGTCGAACGAAGTAAGTGCAACTGAAATAATGTTAAGCTCAATGTATCTCCATCTTAACCGCATTCATCATGATCACTTTGTGGAGAAGGTAAAACTAAATTTTTGAGGGGAGTGAACCTTTTTCGAGATGCTCAATTTCGTGATCTCATCTTTTTTTTCAGGTGTCCATCTATATCAATCGTATCAAACATGAAAATCTGGAAATCACTGGCTCTAAATTGTTTGTCATCGACTCACGGTTAATGTTTTCGGTAATTCGAATAATGATCATCGAAGACTATTCGCTTAATAGAATCGAATTTTTTGCAGATTTCAAGCAGTACCGTTTTGTACTTGGTAATACTGATACAATTCGAGTTGTCCAATGTTAACTAATAAAAAATCAGATCGGAGAAGTTGTATTTCATTTGTTTCCATTTGAGGGTGTCGCATTTCAAGCTTGTCCTATGTGTTCCCGATATGCAACGCCCTTTGGCGTCTTCTGTTTGTCAAGGTTGTTTTTAAAATTAAATTATAATTTTCAATAGCTCTTTTGTATTCGAACTCTTTCATGTGCTATGCGGAATTGAGCCTGTCACAGACGGAAAGCATCGACAGTAAGTTCATCAAATCTATTACTTTCTTTGATCAAAAAACAAAAGAAATTTCAAGATAATAATTTCAAATCTTCTACTTCAATTCGTAGAGCAGTCATTTTGTTATACAAGGCCGATTCTGTCTGAAATTTGCATTTATTCTTTGGAATTCTTTTCGATAATCGGTGTACAGCCGTCTGAAACTGGTCAAGGATGGTCATACACGCTTGCTTGTTATTCATATTCATATGCCAATCGATAAAACTCACTCGAAGATACAAACCGAGCAAAATGTGGAACTAAGCGATTGAAAACAACGGAGACATCACGGTTTCAATGAGAATTCTCATACAAAAATTCAATAATAAAATGGCGATCGAGGTGACCTCCACCAGTATATAGTCTTGGGTTGTAGCCCGAACGAAGTGAGGGCGACAAGCGAAAATGCCTCAAATCAATCGTCCATAGCAGGTACACATAAATCCAAAAATTGCCCTCATTTTCGGCCCTGAAGCATGAAAAACACGCAATATTCAACACCACCTTTGGGTGGACGAAGTGAGGTGGTTCATTTCATCCCTAAAATTAAAAGCAATTTTTTAAAGTTTCTGGCATGAATAATGTTGTCATGCAAACCACATTCTGCTTTGAGTGTGTTCGCCTGTATTATGTACCTCCATTCGGTTTATTAACTCGATTAACTCTTATTAAATATTCATCTCTGCATGACTTTGTTCAAGTTAGACAAGTATAATTACCGCATGCTTCCAAAAAGGAACTTCCTTTATGTAAACTTCAACGTAACAATTAATTGAAATTACCTTGTTCCTAGTCAAAGGTACGAAGGGTCAATCAGAGAAAAACCGAATGCTTAACACATCTTCCCAGACACTGTCTTTCGGTAATCACAGAGTCAGATCGCTTTCTTGTACAATTTAATTCGAGGGATAGATAAAATTAGCCCTAGAACACTCTTCGCATGGCAAAATAGCTATTTTCAATGTAAAGTGTTGGAATGAGGTCATATTGATTGCGCACTAGATGTGAGTTTGCCGATACGAGAGTGGATCAGCAGATAAACAGCTGAACAGCTGAAGGAAAATGTTTAACTTATTTGAAAGACTTTGGCTGTATAGTATGCTGTTTACTATACGAGCTCAATATGAGGTTTTCCTTTTGAAGGGAAAGACCATGCTATTGTAAAGCTTCATTTATTAACTAAAGGGATGGTTTGGGTAACCCTGTATGCTTCAATGTGTTTACATTATTACATGACATCATATCGTTGGATTAATTGAAACTCAATCAACGTAACATAATTCGAACGTCACTTGTGTAGTTTCGTTTATCACACTCGAACATTATGTTTCAAGAAAAATTTCTCAAAATCATTTGTAGGATTTACTTACTTTGTTTGAAGTTACTTGGTCTTTGGCCATATTCATATCGTTCTGCATCCTTTACCTTGAGCCCAATATACGCTATCATACCTTTCGTATTAGTGCCATACTACACTGTTTTTTGTGCACGCAATTATTCTGTCCTTCTCGATGAAATTAGAAGAACTTTCGGTAACATTGTGCTGCGACTGGTTTCAAACGCTTATTTCGTCGCGAGTTTAATTTACTCTATTTACATCTACGGCGCACAGCTAAGTCAGTGCAGAAGAATAAAAGATTTATTCCATAAAATCAGAAAGTTGATCTTTATCTTCAATCAATTGCTTCCTATGGTCGAAGTGAATTACCTACCCCAATTGGTCAAATTCACTCTTCGAACCATTCTCTTTGCAATCGTCTACATGATGTATTACTTAGCTAGTGTGGCATTTTTTGCACCTAGTAAATTCGACGTGTTTACAATAACTGCCTTTCTATTACCGCATTTTATAATAAAATTCTATCCGGATATATTTTATGGAGCTATGCTGGTAGGCCATTTCTATTTGAATCAAATGAACAAAGAGATCCGCCGCATTCTAAATGCAGCCATCAAATTAAAGAGTTCGCAGAGTGAAAATTTAATCAGAAATTTGGATGACAAATTGGAAAACGTAACCGTTCACTACTTCCAGTTGATTGAGATTGTAAAGGAGTTTAATTCGCTCACATCGTTCCGTGTGGTCATATCGTTTTTGATTGCTTGGTTGAATTTAGTAGTTCACTTTTACATACAGTATGCGTTTATGCTGGCACTATTCCTTCATGGGCAGAGGATTAATGTTGTCATGTTCATTAGCGGATTGATTTATTGTTTACTGCAATTGTTTGAATTTATCGCCACAACGTCTGTCTGCGCAAAGTTTTCGAACGAAATAAGTGCAACCGAAACAATGTTAAGCTCAATGTATCTTCATCTTGGCCAAATTCATCATGCTCGATTTAAAGAGAAGGTAAAACTGATACTTTCGGGGAGATGCGGGAAACAATAACTATTTCCATCGTTGCTTCGCATCACAAGTCGTTACCAATTCAAAAGGAGAATAATCGTAATCGTAAACCTTCTCCAGGGTTAGTATTTTCGAATAACTTTATTTTAACGTTTCCCGCATCTCTCACCGGAATAAGCATTTTTTGAAAATGCTCAATTTCGTGATACTCACCTTTTTATTCAGGTGTTCAATTTTGTCGATCGTATCAAACATGAGAATCTGGAAATTACTGGGTCCAAGTTGTTTGCCATCGATTCGAGGTTAATGTTTTCGGTAATTCGAATATGATCATCGAAAACTATTCGCTTAATATAATGACATTTTCGCAGATTTTCAGCAGTATCCTTTTCTATTTGGTAATATTGATACAATTCGAGCTGTCCAATGTGAACCAATAAAAACTTCCATTGGAGAAGTTGAACTTTCTTCTGTTTGTTATAAGATTTCTTTCGAATTGAACTTTTTCTGTGAGTGAATATTAATTTTTGTTGGCATCGAGAACCAACACCCTGCAGGCTGCCCTTCGTTATTTATGAGGCTCTGTTCCAAGCCCCGATAGAGGCAGTAGCACCAACTTGACCCGACATGACCTTGCTGAAGCACCGAACAACGAAATCTATTGGCTGCGGAGTTTTCCCTCTGTGTAAGTTCTCTTATCCTTACTAATTCAGCCATGATTGTGGCTACAATGCTGCTTCTGTTTGTAATTTCTACGCTTTTACGGGTACATGTTTGTGTTAACTATTTCGTTGAAGAAATTGTTGCAACAAACAATCATGTGTTTGCTGGGATCCAGGATAGAGTAGGCTATTATTTTTCATTTTTTTGTTTGCATTTTGTATGAAAAAGAATAGCCACCTTCGATTGTTTTTGATTGTTTTAGCCCTCTATTTGACTTATCAGACTCTTCTCATCGCTGCGTGATAGTGCATTGATTCGATTTCTGATTTTATGCCATTGGCATCATATTATACTCATGTCCAAGGAGTTAGATAGAGTCAATTATTGTATACAGGCTGGTTTGTAATACGTAATTGGGGATGGAATTTTTCTGCTGCTGCCATCAGGAGTTTAAAATGACTTTTTCTGTGTCTGAAGATTATAACGAGACGGTAAAGCTCCGCAATAATTTCAGTTTTTCTGACAGCCATCGTCTCCGTTTTTTTCGTTAACTTTTGTTAAATTATGCTAAACATTAGTGAGTTTGCGCTTGAATAATAGTAAAATTACGCAATTTACTTATGAATTTGAATTTATAGCGCATGTGTTCATATGGACCCATGCGTTATACTACTAATAATCATGTGTGTAATGGAATGGGTTAGCTCAGTGGTTACGTACTGGCTTTCCACCAAGAATGCCGGGGTTCAAAACCAGATGGGGTCAAATTCTGTACATGATTTTTCTCCAATGTATAGCACGAAAGTAACGTTCCTAGGCTTAAGCTTGATTTCCACTCAAAAAAAGTACTCCGTTGAGAGCGCCGTTAAGGATTTCTATTGGTTGAAATTTGGCTCTCTCATTTTTCAACCA
>JANTFA010154462.1:0-10867 GCA_026413405.1 Phytosciara flavipes
CTTCACGTTAGAGCAGTGTCAATAAAGTCTAAAGGATCAACAGGAGTGGAGAACAGACTTTGAATTCTATTTTGCACACTGACCGGTCAATAAATTTGTCCAGCTTGACTCATTTTTGAATAATTAATGTTGCACCTTAATTTATATTCTGAAGAAAATATTTTATTAATAGAATGCCTTACCCACAAGTGCATACAATATTAATATATGAAAATAATGAACGTGTCACAGTGATGATGGCAAGCGCATGTTGAAACAATATATTCTCAATAGCACACTCATAAAAAAGTCTCTTTGTCGATGGCGATTTGAATTACGCCTTAACTCATGCAAAAAAAAAGGTTTATCATCGGAAGATTTCAACATAATTCTTTATTCTGGCAAAGAAATCCACAGAATTTGTGTGTAGATGAGGGTATTGGTATGGGTGAACAAGGTATACGTATACATCAGTGAGTGTTTATGCTTTGTTTATTGTTTTGTCGTGCGATGGCAACGTCTTCTCATTGTTCACCGGTGTAAATATTATGATTTGTTTCTTGGGCCCATTACCACGTAGGGAAAGCAAAACAGAGAAAAATTTGTCTGACGGAATCCCGTCTTGGTGCAAAATAAATGGCGGCCTCACTATCAGTTTTCTTCTCTTTTTTTAATAATCCGAAAGGTGCCCATTCATCCACATAGGAGAGAAGAAACGAAAAAAAAAACACTTTGTGTATTTACCTGCTTTGAACTTCTTCGTCGTTTGTTCCATGTCTGTGTCCACGTCGAATGAAAAACTTTTCGTTTGATATCCGTCCATGTTAATGTTGTGATTGTGACTGAGTCTGTTTCTAAACCGTATTCACCGAAACTTAAAGTAACTTTGGAATCAAATACAACCGAAAAAGAAAAACTTTGTGCTCTTTTATTGATAAGCCGTGGAGATGATTAAGAGATGAACAATTTTTCAACATGCAGCAACTTTGAATTGAAATGTTATTAAAGGAATTTTTGCCATTTCACTTCTGCGTATAGTACTGTCTGATACTGTATGTCATCATATTCTATGAAAATTACAAATGTGTATAGAGTCGAAATGTGTTCTCTTTCACACTTCCATAGGGCATTGCGCGATTAACAACACCAAATAAAAGTTTTATGGTAAAATTCGAAATGAGAAACTCCACTCAATGTATAATGTGAACCGTACGAACGTTATATTGATCGACCATTTTTCGTCTGGTTGGCTCCTATAACCTACTTGATTGGTATGAATTTCTGTTGTCTTTGGTCTTGTTTTGTAAAACACTAACGCATGCACTTTAGTGCGGTGCTCTATGTAATGTACAAAGTCCATAATTATGTTGAAAGTAAAGGCGAGCTGTAAGAGATGTCTCCAAGGTGTGTTAGGATACGTGATTCAAAATTCTTGATGAAATTCTCTAGAACCCCCTCCTCCTCCTCTCCTCATAGACAAATTCACATATTGACGAAGAAGATAGTTCGTTGGAAAAGATGCAAAATTTTAACGATCCAATCCCATCCCATTGGAAGAATGTGAAAACATTCACGAACATCATAAAGGTTACATTCGTTAACGATCCAATTACTAACTCATTTGGTAAAATTCCTCTGAACGTATATTCCGCAATCAAAAACAACGCTTAGATTCTGATAAAATTAAATGTTTTTCTGACTCGTTTTGATAACCGTTCCGTTTGTTTACGTTGAGTGGACATTTATAATACCGATAAGAAAGAGAATGCTCGACAGTATCTATGGAAGAAGTAGCAATTTAATACTTGAACAACAAGCTGGAAATAAAAGAACAAAAAAAAAATATTTTCAAAAATTTATTGTTGGCCCCAATCACATAGTCTAATCAATATCGTGTGAAGAACGTGACGAAGAACGTGACTCACAAATTGGACATTATTAGGTATGGGCGCAGCTTTGCTAAGGAAAAAGTGTTTAATGGGTTGATGTAGCGGCCCCCTTCAAGGGATTTGTTTGAAAGTGTGATCTGTGTAGCCTGATCTGAGTAATTATGGAAAAATATGGAATCTTTTTCGTTTTGTTTATTTAACATTAGATTAGATTTGTTGTACATGAACGAACCAGCAATATTCTTATAGGATGATAGTAAGTAAACAAAAATGGAAATCAAATCATTCTACTCAAGGCAGGCTATTCAGACTCGAAGTAGAAGTGAGCGACATTTGTGCCGTCATAGCACTCTAGCTTCAAGCACTAACACTCAAATGTGAGATGCCAAAATTGGAGTCTATTTTACGCACATGTTTTAAACACAAAGCCTGTAAGTCTGTACGAAAGAAACGCAGAGTCTGCCAAATATTTTGTATGTTGTGCTTGAAGCTAGAGTGCTACGATGCCATTTAAAATGATTATCTTGAAAGATATTTGCGTTACATACAATTCAGCCATAACAAAGCGACAATTGAGGCTTTTTTTTCGATCGGGCTCAGAATGACGAATTTGCCGAGTCAATTCTGTCGAAATGGGGCGGCTAGACCTGATCAAATACAAAATATCTAGCGCACAATTATAGCTCTTTTTAAGTTGCAGTGCACGTATATTATATCGAACTAAAGAAAAACATTCGAAACGTTGGGACCAACAGGATCCGTTCCCGAGAAGTTTTTAAATTAGAAATTCGTTGAAGAGTTCCAACAGGTGAGCCCAGAGCAAACGATTACTTCCTACAAAAATTTTTGGTCGACCTTCAGCTTGGCATTATCAAAAATTGAATCAACCGATGAAATTTATAAAGTTTTCGATTATTGTAAAAGTATAAATTTCAACATCAAAAATAAGTTGTGGCATTCAGAATTAGACTAACGTTTTAGTATTTGCAATGACATGCTTGATTGCTCTGCTAAATATATAATCTATCTGCAGACCATTTTTGCACAATCTGACCAGCTTCAAATCATTTGATTGCAAAAATTCACACACTGCTATATGGCATCGCATCAGTTCCATTAGTCTTAGAAACTATACATTTTTTTAAGTTACTTGTTTGTTGGTAAAATCGGAAGATCTCAATGATAACCTTTTTATATCTTTGGGAATTTCTGAAATAATCGTCAAACTTCTCACAATAATTCAAATGGCATTTGTGTTACAGAGTATTCATCAACACATCAAACTCTAGACAACAATTTCAGGCCTAAATAGCACCCAACTAGAAACTAAAATGGGATATTATGACGACCGTGGATGGTATTTTTAGAAATCTTTTATGAAACAATCTAAATTTAGACGAAAATTTATTTCCGTTTTTTCTTCTCTAAAATTAAATTTGAAGAGATCGCATTCTCACTTGTTGCATGTACATGTTATAGGTCATTGTAATAAATGTATTGGAAGTGCAATTCATTCATGGTTATTACATTCATTGCATTAGAGCTAAACCATGAAAGTACCATGATAGAATGTGGAAAAACATTTCTCGGTTTGATTTGCAATGTTGCGGTGGACGCCTTAAAGACAATCTCTGGATGAATCACCGATAGTAAATTTTCGGTTAAATTTGAAAGTACTATGTCTTCAGCTTTATGATTAAGAATTAAGGAGGGGGAGTAGACCAAAAGCGTGCGTACTCATTTTCACTTAGAGGGACGAAAAGTTAAAAACCGACACATTTTCTGTTGCTGTGTTTTACTAGGCTTTTCGATTTCTCCATATAAAGATACAACCAAAATTCATTCATAAAAAGCCAGTAAGCCACAAAACACAAAATGTGTCGGTTTTCAAATTTGCGTGCGTGTAATACGAATTCTTCAAAGATTCTGTCGGAATTGAACGTTTCAAAACCATTTCTTTTGTTAGCACTGCAACAAGCATTTTAGCATTGCAATGTCGGCCCATGGTAAAGAATTTTTAAATGAACTAAGTCATCATTTTTGAATGAGAATAAAACTTGGAACGAGCCCCGAGTTGCAATTGTACATTTATCGATGATAGTTAATACCAAAGATTAAGTATCTCGACGAACTAAACTCGGTATCATTTATCCACAGTCAGGATTGCATGACTTAAAAATATCTGAGTCTTACAAACATGAAATGCCGATATGAAATATGAAATGTGTCATCGGGGTGAAGGTAAAGGTTGAGGTTGAATTTTGCTTGAAAAAGAATATCGAACCCGAGGGGCAGATAATCGTGTATTTTGAGTGCAAAAGGATTTTCTACGTTCATCTGCCCCTCGATCGAACCTGTAGGTTTGGACAAATCAAATTCAGGTTTTTATGAAGCATTACACGATTTTATGTACTTCATACGAAAGCTAAGCTTGTGAAATGCAAGAAAAAGTGTTCGGAATGCGCCAAAAGACACACTTGGAAGACGCCAAAAGACACACCTGGAGAGCGCCAATATAGCAAGTTGAATGAATTCAGAAAAGTGCACTTGTGATTTTCCAAGTAGCCATATATGGTCAGCCCGGGCCTCAGGTAAGTAGTGATAATTGGGCTATGAAATCCTCAACTCTTAGGTATTATGGAGGTCGGTACAACGGTGTATGTCTCTTACTGATCTGATGCGAAATTGTTCCTTTTTCAAAACGATGTAAATG
This sequence comes from Phytosciara flavipes, assembly GCA_026413405.1. Taxonomy (NCBI): domain Eukaryota; kingdom Metazoa; phylum Arthropoda; class Insecta; order Diptera; family Sciaridae; genus Phytosciara; species Phytosciara flavipes. The sequence goes on from JANTFA010154462.1 coordinate 4,582, forward strand.
CAAGGAAGAAAAAGAATTGCCAAGAAAATAAAAAGAAGGAAAGTAAGGAAAATAAGGAGCACAGCCCGTAAGAAATCAGAGAAATTGGTGAAGTCAGAAAAGTTAGAAACGATGTCGTTAATAAATGTTACGGACTGTAGCACATTTAGGATTGTGACTTGTAGTAAAAAAGGATTTTAAGTTTAAAAATCATTATGGTCAACTTGTTGCACCTGTAAATCACTTAGACGTACTCCTGAACAAATTCTCTAAAAAGAATTTGGAACAAGCGGACTGGAAGTTGGCATAGATTCTATGCCATAGAATCAGGGAAATAAAATAGAACTCAAAATAAATTAAACAAAATGCGAGAAAGACTTGAAAATTTTAGGTTGGAATCAATGAGGTGTGTCACCCCTCGTCTTTTATATGTGGATTTATATGTCGTTGTAGGTAGGCGTAAAATTCAAGATTCAGAGCAAAATGGTTGTTGATTGCGTATACCGAATCTCGATCATTCATTTAAAGGAATGGTTTCGATTTATTTCTTTTACGCCCAACGATGATAAGAAATCTCAATAGAATTCTAGAAGAGTTTCCTTACCTTGTTCCGATGATTGTATTTTGTTTCTGCTTTACTTTCAAATCGATCGATAGAGCCGAATAAAAAGTCATCGAGTCAGCTGCTAGTCACTGGTCGATAAAGCTTCCGGTGTCTTTATTTTGAATAAAGTTTAAATAAAAATAAAATGAAACGTAATACTGATTCAATAAATTGCTTTGTTCCCTGATCGATTGCCACCCCAGAAATGCTAATATCGTCGGTGGCGGACATTTTGATCATGTGATGAGCCTGCAGAAGATTCAAAATGAATTTTCGTAAAAATATTTTCCCTCAGTCTTGATTGATTGAACTCACTTCGATAGTTCCGGTTGCTATCGACATTATGAGCATTGTAATTATCTTTGTATTTCCATGTCAAACTGTTGTCGGAATCGTCGACGATGTGATCGTAAAGCCAGTCTTTCCCAGGAAGAATTGAATTAGTCCGTGACAAATCAATATCAGTTTTCGTTTCTTACCTTTACCATCGGTGATCCGAGTTATGTTTGACAATAGGAACTCTTTGTCTTTGGCTTCTAGTTGCAGCATATCCTTCAATAGCTTCACCATGGCTATACGCGCCTTAGACTTTGATCTTAAATAGTAAACGATTACACTGAAATGATTGAATCAGTTAGTTGGCCGGTTGACAACGTGACCCAATCGAATTTACCACATCAACAGCAATATTCCGCCGATAACCGCTGGCTTGGTGACAATTAATATTAAACGCCAGAACCAATGACCCTGTGAGAATAGAGACAACGTTAAACTTTTGAATCGATGGAATTTCAATTGATTTTCTGGGTCGTACGTCTCTTAACTCGAGCATTCCTTCAACGAATACTTGGAACATGAATCCATGGTCTCGGAACGGGCCACACTGCTCGCTGACGGCAACTCTAGTTGATGGATTTGCAGAAATGCGAGAATGTAGTCACATAGAGAAGTATACAATTTGAAAGAAAAATTACTGAGTGATGATGTAGCCATGTGCGACCACGATGCCCAGCAGGGAGAGAAATGTCATCACCAAAAACAGTGTGGACGTTTGTGCTGAACGGTAAAATTTGGCTGGTGGCTTGCAGCAGTAGATTAGGACGGTTTTCTGCGAATTTTTTTTTTTTCGAATTTAGTGAGTCAATTAGATTGTATCGTTTGCAACGGAACGTCTTACTTTGATGTAAAATGTTAAGACCATTTTTATGGAAACAACGGCAGCCAGTAGTGGCGAAAACAACAGGCCAATCCACAGCAAACTTTGGTTGAATATCAAACTCAAACTACCCATTGACAAATCAAATTCTGGAAGATCTATCGACGACCAAACGAATCTGAAATTCAGAAATGCGGAATGCTACGTACTCGATTGAGAGTTGAATTTGTTCGAATTTGTTACTTGTAGATCAAAAATCTTAAAATGTAGACAATTGCACCGCCCAAACTGAAAACGATGAAGTCAACGACCACCAAGCGATAGATTTCTTGGCCAATTGATGTTTCCCAACATCCAGTCAAATTTTTGGTCAGCCAAAATACTACCAGTACGCCAATGATCACCAAATCCAGTAAATAGTTTCGCATCAGTGTCACATGTAGGGCTGTCCGAGACGATTTGTAGTCTTCCATTCTGACGATCCACAAATATTAGACGACAATTTCGATCTATTCAGTACGTGGAACTTACTTTGCAATCCACGTGAAGAACAATTGTAAGACCAGAATCGTTAGCGTTATTCCAAACGACACGTAGAGCGTCGAAATATCCGTAGACGTACTGCTATCACCAATGGCCTGGAAGGATAACACACAAAATAATCGATGCGGAGGACGTTTTACACTGATTTTCAATCATTTTCTTACATTCAACGCAGCCCACATTCCAACTCCCAATCCGGCGAGCATAACTAAGACCAGAACGTGAGCCGTCATCTGCCCTAAAATTATGTAAATCGATTGCAATCTGGTGGGCTTTTCTGGCGTGTGATAGAATTCGTTGAGTGTCTCTTGTAGATCGTTGAAAATGGTCTGATGTTTCAGTGCGGCCGACTTTTTATTTGAAATGCCAAAGTCCCAGCAACAGAAAATTTTGTGCGCAAAAATATTATGAACGCCGCCGCCCGACGTTTCTATGAAACTCCGTCGATACGATCGAGCCATGCTAATCGGGAAAGCGATGTGGAAAATCGGTGAGAGTTTATGGAGAATGTGAATCAACGCTAAATTACCCAACGGAAATAACCGTGAACGTGAACACGTACAACAGGATCATAGTCATGAAGTAAGCGTACGGCACGTTGTAGAAATTATTCCCAACCAAATTGATCGTCAAGTTGCTGTAGGAACCGTAGAACAGTATCGATTTTTGAAGCATTCCCTGGAACATTTAATGGAAAAGGTTTTATTTTACCAACGAAAAAGAGGGCATGGCAATATTGTACCATCTTCCTTGCCTTGCAGTCTTTGAAAAAGGATCAAATTGAATTATTGAAAATCTAAGGCGTTATTGCCAACTGATAATTTTGAAATTAACCAAAAAAAAGTGTACCTGCGCCGTAAATAGATCAGCAAAATTGAAGGCGACATCGTTCCCACTACCGTTTGATGCGTTGAATAATATTTGCGGCACAACAATGAACCTAATCCCGGAGCAGTCAATTTTACTTTCAAAATATTGAAGAAGAAAAAGGATCGGTCAACTTCTCACCCTACAGCAATAACGCATAGCGACAAATTCAAACCGAATAGCCAGCGCAAAAATTTGAAATATGTTCCCACACCGCTGCCGAACCGGCCCTCGATTTCTTTCATTGAGCCATACCACAATTCGATACTGTTCAGGGTGCTCATAATTCGCTGCTTGGTTCGTTTGATCTTCATGGTCACTTTGTACTTGATTTTATTATGGCGACTGATTGATTTTCCCCTTGCGTTGTCCGTAACGGTTTTCGTTAGTTTCGATTTTATTTGACGCTTAATGGTCAACGATTGTGGTAGTGCTTTCAGGGTGTCTCTGCGAAACGGCGGAAACGAAAAAAAATCAAAAATTTCAAAATGAGTGAAGTAGTTGACTGACATTCTTAGCTGTTCCGAATAGGCAGTGTCTTCCATCAGGTGTTCATGTTTCTCGATCTCTTGGGCAAGTTGATCAATTTCTAGATCGTGATCACGGTGAACATCAATGCCTAATGCTAAGGAGAAACAAATCTTTGTTGAGAAATCTAGCTCAGGACAGATTTCATCCGGAACCATTCAGGGATGTTAAGAGTAAGGAAGGTTCAAAGGTTATTCTGACGCTGTACATAAAATGTCTACATTAAGATAGGGAAGTCGCTTCAATCTAATTTCCATTATCAATATTGGAGTAGTCAATCGAATTTCTACTCGAGAGACAGATATTCATAGGAAATCTTTTGTCAACCAAAACAAAATCCTTAAAAATCCAAAAAGGCTTTACGTTTTTCTTTAGGAAAATTCTTTGTAAACGAAATTTGCAAATATTTGCCTCACGATTCTAATCTATGACACGAGCGCACGCATCAACTCATTCCATTGCTACCGGCTAATGAAACATTACAGTTCAAACAATAGAAATTGATTGACGAATGTTTTGACTGGGTATAGCCAACGCTATGGATATTGACATATGATCCAACAAAATTATATTCAACGACACTGGCATGACGTAGATATGCTGCTCATGCGTACAGTAACACACAAAACTTTACAAAAAAAAGGAGGAAAAGTAACAGAAAATTCATTCTACGCGATGGGTCAAGTTCATGACCTACCAACCTACATACAGAACTTTTAGCCGAATGAAAGGAAAATTGGTATACGAATAAGGTCACGGTCGAGGTGAAATAATTTCGATGACAAGGACAAGCATTCGATGGACTTTCATTTGGATTGAAGAATAGAGAGAGAGAGCATGAGAGATAATTGGTTGTTTACATATCCATCTGTCGGTCTGAGCAGATGTGGGAATTTACCTCGGACGATTTGATCTATCGAAAATTTCTCTCTTAATAAAACTTACCGCCCTGCATTCGTGACGGCATAAAATTAATGGTCTTCTGTCGAACTGTTCTTTTACCATTTTTGGCTCCTTTCGGTAAATATGTTTGCGACCAGCGCCTCATATTCTACAATTCAATTGAAAACAAAAATATTTTCTCAACTGAACACATTCACTGAACACGATATTCCACGGAAAAAATGGTGACATTACCCCCTGCGAATTCATAACATTTTGATGTGAGTTCGACTCTAATGAATTTGATCGGAAAGTCCTCAGATTATCTAGAGGGTAAAGAGAAGTGTCATAATATGGACGGACGGAAAATTTAATTGAATTGTTCATTTCCAATTTACCGATTGACTGTCGTGATGTATTTGGTTCTGCATCGAATTCTTCTCGTAGAACATAATTGTCTCGGTCCTCGTCTGCCCGATGGACATCGATGGGAAACATATTTTCCAAACGTGATCGCTTACGCATTTTTTGATTTTGTGTTTAAACAATTTCCATTTGAATAACAAAAACAAAAAATTAATAAACAAACAAAAGAGATTTTCGATCTTGTCAAAATCAGTTGTGCGTGCGGCTGGTAACGTAGATTCAACACTTCTGTACCATTTATTGTGAGATAGAATGATGAGGAAACGATCGGATGGATCAGAGATTTGTCATCGACTGAACGGATTAGAATGAAAGTTTTTTCTCTCCAATAATCTCAAGTGAGTTTTTCCACAGAAATCTTTTTTGTTTTTATTTCAGATGTGTGTGCAGTGTATAGTAATCACCTTTATCAGTCATTTTTGTATACAATTTTGTGTATTTCCTGCTATTATTCTGATAACAAACTCTTATCAAACTCGTCTGATAATACAACAATTAGTTTTAATTTCTGATAAAGTCAATCGTTCATTCGCCATGATTCATCCATCTGAGGTGTACGAAGTTCGTATATGAAATGAAAACTCGCATTCGAAAGGTACGCTCACGGAAATAACTCGCAGCGGCCGCTTTATCTTTCAAAGATCTGTCTAGCGTCGAAGCTAAGAGTCAGATGACTCAAATAGCCGGGGTAGGTTTTGACATTTCTTTTTGGAAATTTTGGAATTTATTAGCCTTCGTAAAGTTTGTGCTTCGCTGCAAAAGGTTGTTGTGGAAGTCACCTCGATCGCCATTTTATTAGGTACGCGGAAACACACAACATTTGATGATTTTACTTGCAAAAAAATTCACCACATCATCACGGCGACGATAATCATCAAAGTAGGTGAAATTTTTGTATGAAATCCGCCATACTATCGTCAGCTGTGGGGTGTAACCCGTGTAATTGCATCGAGGTGACCGCCACAACAGTATATAGCCTCGTTTCGGGGAGCATTTGAGCTACCGTCTCACTGTTTATAATACTTTGCGTTTTCCATCCGTTTTGCCTCCATTTACCTGACAGAGATATGTTTCATATGTCAAGTGAACGTCTCTTTATAAACGTGAACCCAACTTGTGGGTCGATCTAGCTCCATGTTGAATTACGAGGATACATACTTGAGTAGAACCAAGGCTATACACTAAGGAGATTATGTCATTGGCCATTTTTCAGGTAAACGGTGTCACACCTCTCTCATAAAAAAGAACTCACCACAGTCAAGTTTGTATGACGTGGTGAAATTTTTGCATGAAAAGTGGTG
>JANTFA010154473.1:0-10867 GCA_026413405.1 Phytosciara flavipes
CTGAATTCGATTTGAGAATCTAATCTGATGTGGAAAATGGGTGGTTTCGAAGGGAATTTTAAGAATTCGTCGACTTTACATTACAATCGGTAAATTTATTCATATTGTGCAGTGCAGAACTAGCTGCAACACAGCTGGATTTATTTACTTTCCTGTTCTCTTTATATGGGTAGATGTGTCTGTGTGTCTCTAAATGTATGAGTGGTTGCACATCGTTCTTACAATCAAGTAACCAACAGCTGTTCTGTAAGTCTACGTTTGAATGAAACGAAAAGTAAAAGCGCAATGCATAATACACGAGAAAGAGTGACGAAGTAAAATTTTTCACCATCAGTAGATAAGGTATACCGAAAACTTGTCGACTTCCAGCCGACGATTCATCGATTTATTACGATTCATCGAGGTGCTACGATCGTACAATACAGGGACATTCAGGCACCCTGACCATTTTCACTCATCGAGTCTCATATCTTATAAATACATAATAGAATTCAGTAAAAATCGTTGGTCTGCAATTTCCATTACGTAAAATTCAGTTAAAATTTTAGTGATGTGAAAATTGACAATTTTGTGAATGGCGGTGAACTGCGTAACCTTGGTAACCTTGTCAAAAATCATGGTAATAATTGAGGTTGCCGTCACCGTTATGTGTTCGGTGTTTTTCACGTGGCTATTTAGATGTGTAAAAAACAAACTTAGAATTGATTGTATACAATACCCATTCATATAGGCACATACATATATGATCCTCTTGACTGTGTATGTATAGTGTGATTTATAATAGGAAATCTATAACAGAGACGGGACCTTCAACTTAGAGATGGGAAAAAGTAGTAATTTATGCAACAAGTTGCGAAAGGTGGTACTTGTTGAGCCAAGCGAGTTTGATAAATCACATCGTGTGACAAAAAGTACAAAGATATGTGCGCCGGTCTCAGCCGATCACATCTAAGTCAAAAAATGACTAGGTGGTGGCGTCGACAGTCACAATGTTAAAACAATATAAAAGTCACTATTTTCGAATATTGAAGAAAATATTACGAAAAGACTTTAGACAAAGTCACTATTTTTGATCATTCAAAAAACCTGTAAAGAGTGAATGTGGCGCAAGTCCTTGTACTGATTTTTGTACATTTTTGTGACCCAATCTTTTCTTTTGTAAAAATTTGTTTTCAAATTCGGATTATAGAAATTTTCCAGCCGTCGATCAGCTATCGGCTACGGCGACAGAGGTATCGGTGGCTACAGTCGGCTCAGCCCGATATCGGCTGGTTATGCCGCGGCATGCCGGCGTGGCTGGACGGCGCACATGTAGAAAAGTACCGCATTTCACAACATGTTGCATACACCGTTTTCTGCAAGCAGATGCGGAAAGTTGACTTTCGAAATGCAGAACATAATACCATATAACCCTCGCCATAACCAATCTATGAACCAAAAAGGTAACGATCAAGTAAACAGAACGCTCCAAAAATTGGCTGACTGTAATGGACCCATAGAGTGTAACTCTATGAATGGACCCATTGCCAATGAGAACCGCGTATATGAAACCATAATACGGCATACTTTGATGGGTCCAAACATATTGAACCAGACTGTATATGTCTTAATAGCCGAATGGTAAGAGGTGTTGATCGATAAATTTTCAGCTTCTGTGTCGGGGGTTCAAGGTTCGGTCGGGGCAAGACTTTTATTTACGGTTAATGGACAAAAGGACAAAAATTATGTGTGAAAATCCATTTCATCACTAGTGGTGAAAAGTAATGACTTTTCGTACCTAGACACTAGAATGATTGGTAAATCACACAGTATAACCCAAATGATGCATGAGAAAGTTCACTTTTCGCAGCGCCATTGCAGAAAAAATATCTTTAAACTGAATTGAAGTAGCAGAACATACAAACTCAACACAGCTGACATTTGTGTGTCGAACAAATGTTGTGCGAGTGCTGTTCAGTTAATTAATCACATCTCGTTGGGCATTTGGGTATACAACACTACACGCTTCATACACGGAGAGTCACTTCTGACATGATGTTTGTTATTCAAAATCACAAACACAAATATGAGCTCCGAAAAGTTTCATGAAAATGATGATTGTAGCTGTTCGCTTTTCCCGTAAAATATAATAATTATTTCTGTGTTGAGAGATACGTAGTGTTCTGTGTTGAAGATAGTATACATGTCCATATGCTCTTGATAACGAGTCAGTGTGTCAACGGAGTTTCGTATTGTGTGTTTCGATTTATCAATAGTTCAAAATTGATCACGACGGAACGGTGATAGTTTTGTGTGAACCAGAAAAGAGAAAAGAAACTCGAATGAAACCTACATAAAAAGACTGTGAACGCCAAGAAGTTAAGTGAAAAAGTTTCAGTGGAAAAATGTCGACGAGGTAGGTTCGAATTTTACGAAAAAAAAAACTTTTTCACGTGTCACATTCAGAAATATTCATAAAAACCAAATTGCAAAACTCCAACGATCGGGGGTAAATATTTGCTTTCATTCAACTTGACTTCGACAATCATCATGGTGTTGTAATATACTGACGCATCAATGTCAATCATTTTTATAGATCTGTAAATTACATCTTTGTAATAACAAATTGTTTTGAATGGTTAAGTATTACCAAACAGAATGATTATAATAAATTAAAAATGATTAAACTGTGATGATAACTGTTGTAACAAAAGACGCACGCTCTTCGTGTAATAGTAATAAATAATAAAATTTGGTGATGATAGCACGTTCACTATTAAGGGCCACGTTCGGTAGTCACTTATAGCTACACAGAATATTGGCTGGTCGGTTTCGAAAATATTCATTTTAGCTGTAGGACTGCATTCGCGAACGAGGGTGCAATCTTATTCTACTTCATTCATGGTTGCATTGTCTGGACTCTAGACTATGAATGAATAAACATTTGCGAACGCTGCATTTTAGACACGTTCGACTGCGAATATTCGATTTCTAACAATTTTGCTTTGTCAAATGTAATCCTGCCAACAAAACGACCTGACTATTTTTGGCAAAAGGGGGCAAGGGAATTTTGGAACGGTTCGACTCATTAGAAGTAAAATTACCTTTTTGCCACGTAATTCACTATCTTTTCGTTGTAAGTGTGCCCAAGAATTCAAAATGAAAAGTTCAACAAAACCAGAAGGGTCTGACTAACGTAACGTTGAATTACTTCCAGCTCATGACATTTTCATTGGAATTTGTGTGATTTGTTAACCAATTTTTGTTCTATTGTTCGTCCATCTAATTTCGATTTTGATATGTTACGAGGGATCTCAAATTGACGATTTACTGTTCGGAATGTGGCAGTTTGGTCCGCGAGGGGGTAACCACTGCCAAAAATCTGTCCCAACAATTTCCGTTTCCATTTACTTCCAATTCATTTCTAATACTTCCACTCATTCCCAAAAATTCCAATTCTTATTTCCAAAATTTCCCAAAAATTTTCCAGTGGCTACCCTCTCGTTGGTCCGCTTGAATATATTGAAGTTTACAATGGATGCTGTGAAAGCAATTCATTTTGTGATAAAAGCAAACTCACAGTTATCGACGTTTTTTGCTCAATTCGCTGATTCATAAATGTTCCACCATGCAATAATCGCATAATTGGGGAGGTATCGCAGATCAATAATACGATAGTGACACACCCACTTCTCATACAAAAAATCTTACCAATTCGCTCATGCAAATCCGAATTTCTATGACCGAAGGATGGAAAAGATGTGTCAGCGTTTTTCTGAAAGAAAAAAACTGGTTTGCTGTGCTATCTCAAGCAACAATTTTCAGTCTTGCAAATGAGAATAATTTTGCATTCTCCATCAATAAAGGTTGTTGACCCTGATTTGCGGTAATTTGAACATTGTTATCTAACCTATGTACATTATTCTCTTGGAACCTTAGTATTCAATCAATAATGAATATTTAATGAGTTTCACTATTTGAATAATTACAATTTGTTAGGTTTAAGAGCTGAGCTAGAGTGTCCATGGTTTGTGATGTTTCATCTAGAGAAGTGGTGGATCGATAGTTGGAAACGTTAATAAAAGATACCACAAAAAGGCACAACGAAACGTGATGGTAGTCCATGGAAAGTGTTATTTGTACATGAGCGAATCAAGGTCACAGGTCAGGTTTCTGCATAACTGTAACTTACACCCGTACGAAGTACGAGTCTCTTCTCTTACGTTTGTAACACGTCGAAATCGAACCCTTGACTGAGGATAAACCGTAAAACTTTTGTTTCCGTCATCACGATAACTTGAGTAAAACGAAATCAATCTTGATGAGACGGTTTTTTCACAAATGCTAGTTTAAGTTCGAAGATGAGCCAAATCGGTCAAGAGATATGGTCGAAATAGTGGTATTTTCGAGTTGTGGTTTATCGCAATATATTGCCGGCAGTATTATTGCTCGTACAAAGTTGGTAGAAAGGTATTAACTGCACCAATCCAAGGAAAAAAGGTTTGTTGAAGTGAGGGTTAGAGTCCAAAGAGAGTGAGCCTAAGCCGAGCTACTCGGCCGTACAGTGAAGGTAGAGTTTTTTGTAGCGACAAAAGCGATTAAGGCTAACACAAGAAAAGGAGGAAATTACGAATGCGAGACCCGCAACACGACCCTGAGTCAGGGTCTCTGACAGTCAAAACCACTAGAAAATCAGCAAAATTTTTGCAAACACTAGTCGTAGGGAAAAATGAAGCGAGAAAGAAGAAGAAGAGTTTTTGTCAATATCCGTTTGACTGTTTATGCTGTTTTCGCTGACTCAAGAGAATGGCCACCAGCCGCCATTTTAGGCTGTTTTTAGAGTTTAATTTATAAATGGGACTTCGTACGGGACTTTCGGAATTGCTGTAAACAATTTTAACAGAGGATGAGGTTAAATAGAATGATTTAAAGATGCAATGTTGTAAAGCAGTTATACGCCTTCTATAGACACCTAGCTATATGCCAATATGCCATGGACTACTCGTACGGATCCTCTTTATGTTTTTTTTTTATTTCCCGTGGATCGAAAATGTTGTATTAATTGGATTTATGCGGCATTTCATAACAGGTTTTAGCATTCGCAATTACAAGGTCAACCACAAAAAAATATCGAAGTGTCGAAAAACGTCTCACAACCTATTGAGCCATTCACAAATTACGGACGCCCCCTCAAAATAACCCCTTTTGCACTCCAAAATTTATGGAGAAATATTCAAAAATATATGAAGCGTACGCTCCTGTCAGACTCCCCCTCCTCCCTTTAGAGCGTTCATAATTTGTGAATGGAGATGTGAGTATACGCTCTTCGATACTTTGATGCTTGATTTTCACTTACGCCGTTTTGCCTCCGTTGAGCGAAGCCGCGCCCCTTTTCTTTTGTTTAAAGAGTAAACGGAGAGAGAACGGAGGCAAAACGGCGTAAGTGGAAATCAAGCTTGAGTCTTGATTTTTTACTCGGGGAAAATTTCTATCTTTTTGCGATCGGTTCCTATAGATTTCGGCTATTTATTTGTTTAACACTCAACCCACTCAACACTCAATTGATAATCATTGAAGTTTGACTTTGTTATTTGGACGTAGATAAAATTGTTTGCATTTTGCATTTTTTAACTCGATATCTGATGAATGACTCCGTCAGCGAAATCTCAAATATCTCGACAAGTTTACGATCGTTTGGTTATCATTCTGTCTGGTTTGGTCTTTTGGTTATTATTCTGTCTGGTTTGGATGGTTTCTTGGATTATCATTTGTCTATTCATTTGAGTGACTCAACAATTACTCAAACATAAGAAATGAGAGTGGTAAAAAGAAACGTTCTTCAAATTTTTGCACGATCATTGCAAACACATTTTTCGGTTTAGTGGCTGTTCACGTCACGCTGTTAGGGGAAGATAGGGGTTTTCATGAAAATATGACAGTGTCAGACGAGGGGTTAAAAGAAAATGTGACGTCACGTTGTGTGTATCTTTAATGCGAAAGGACCTAAGTTATAAAACTCAAACAAATTACACTCGTCGTCCACTTCTCCTTCTTCTTCGATTTTTCTATCTCAGCCAGTCCAAGTAAGAATAAAAGTCTAGAAAAGGATCGTACCACGCAATTATTTCTCAGAGAACCAATAGATTTCAGACCCTAAGACTACCGTAGTAACGTATCTCGACACCCAGAGACGGTAATCGTCCAAAATGTATGAAAAAACAGTTCAGGCGCTGTCATTCTTACTTATGCCCTTGCCACAATCGTACACACAATACACAGCCAATATTTCATACATTTTGTTATTTCTCATATTTGTTTGACATTTTATCTGTCAAATCGTATGGAAAATTGAATATGATGTGTACATCACTCATATAGTGTGGCACGGCCATTACTTACTTACTTTCTCGGCCGCTACTGTAGGGGGTATCTGAAATGTTACCTAGTATTCATTTGGTATGCTGAACGTGATGCAGCGTGACAAGGGCGAGGAGGACGGTCAAAAATTGAAAGAAATGCGTGACGTAATTACGTGAATAGCATTTTATCCATTCTATCGAATTAATTTCAGATCACATCAAGTAGAACTACTCAAGCTAGGCGAATTGAAAGCAAAAATTTTGGAACCATCAAAACAATCAATAGAAAAATATGACAACGAAGAGCCTAGTCCACAGAAAAGTCTGCTCGAAGAGAAAAACGATACAAATGAAACCGAAAAATCTACAAGCAGAGGTGTCCTCCATCAGGTAAATATTTTGCTACCTTCAACTCGAACAATGTAGTCTAACGTCTTGTTTTCCTCAGACGCTTTTGACCGGTGCCGTTTTGCTCCTTGGGGCTGCAGGCGGTATGCCAATTGTAAGCTTATTTTTCTATTGTTATCATAAGTCAAACTTGACATATTTTATTGTTCGGATCAGGGATTCTCAAACGTAATTGTGCCCCAGCTAACTAATTCCACGGATCCTCTAAATATGGATGTACATACTGGATCTTGGTTTGGTAAGAACTGCAACAGAGGAATCCTAACCAAATGGAATGTTAACCATAAAGCCGATTTGCTTTTCTTTCAGCAAGCATTCACAGTCTATCTGCACCGTTTGGCTCGTTTTTGTCTGGATCATTGATGGATCGATACGGAAGAAGGCCTGCACTGATGACAACAGCACCACTGATGATAATCGGTTGGATAATAATATCTTTAGCACCATCGCATCTTGCATTGTTAGCTGGAAGGTTTATGGCAGGACTTGCTGTGGGAATGATGACCGGACCAGCTCAAGTATATTTTCACAGAACGTTTGATGGATCACTTGATCTAATTCCACATGTTGCAGATATTTATCGCAGAGTGTTCTGAGCCAAGACTTCGTGGATTATTTATCAGCCTTCCGTTCATTTCTTATGCATCTGGTATACTGCTCGCATACTCTCTGGGAGCATTCTTCAACTGGCGCACGGTTGCATGGTGCTGTAACATCTTACCAGCCATATCGTTCGTAGCACTCTATTTGGTACCAGAAAGTCCAGTAAGCTCAGTTTGGGGGAATGATTTTACATCGCATTCCAATCAATAACTTATCGACCGTCTTTTGTCCCTCAAGGTGTGGTTGGTCAAGCAAAAAATGTACAGTCAAGCAGAGAAAGCGCTCACTTGGTTAAGATGCGATAAAGCTGCCGTAAGAACCGAGCTGTCTGAACTGATCAAACGATGTGAAGATCAGAAGACAATAACCGGTGGCAATGAGAGCATATTAAAAATATGCTCCAGACCATCTGTTCTGAAACCTCTGGTTCTGATCAATGTATTCCACCTGATGATGATTATGTCAGGCACATATGTCATCATTTTCTACGCCTCGCCAATCATATCTGACTTGGGAACGGAAGTGAACTCTTCAACAGCGTCGGTGTATACTGCTATTGCACGACTTATTTTCACAATAACAGCTAGTCTCATGATGTATCATCTGAATCGTCGAACCTTAAGCATTGTGTCTGGCGTCGGTTCATTTGTCAGTACCACATTTTTAGCGATTTTCTCGTACATGCGGTCAGACGCCAAACAAAAGTCAATGATTGACGTAATAGTGCTAGCAATTTGCATCCTTTGTTACCTGGCCACAAACACGAATTTTATGGTGCTACCTGGCGTTATGGTGGGCGAATTGCTTCCCGCTCAGGTACGGGGCCGCGTTGCTGGTTACATATTTGTGGTGTACAATATTATCATCTTTACCGTCACCAAATTGTTTCCGTACATAAGTAGTCATCTGAAATCGCACGGAGTGTTTCTGATGTTCGGACTGGCTAGTGCCGGGGCCGCGCTGGTCAATTTTTTGCTTTTACCCGAAACAAAAGGAAAAACTCTGGGTGAAATTGAAGATTATTTTGAAGGGAAAAATTGGTTTTGGTTCGCGCGTAAAGATCAGAAAGATGATAAAGATGAAGAGGAGTTTAATGAACAACATGGAGAGCCTCAGGCATGAGGAGTTGCTCAACTTTTTGTACGGTGTGATGAGACGATGGATCACTTTCATATCCAAATAAAAAAAAATTTATTTTAATTAACTTTGTCGTACTGAATTGTGTTGTTGTTCTCGCTGCTCTTCAACAGGGTTCATCCATGCGGAAATTGACAAGTGTGGTGTGTCCACCCAGCGTATCTATTTACGTAGCCTCATTCTACCTGTTTAATGTCGAGTGATCACCCACGGCTCCACTGCAATTCAAAAACGGCATTGGGTGTCAAGAAATAGGAGCGATATGACTTATTACCTCCTTCGTTACTGCTATGTACTCCGAAACTTTAAATCATGATTGAACGGGCGAAACATTCAAATATTTGAGATTGCGCATCCAATGGATATGCAGTGACAATTAGCTGATTTTGCACTAAACAAATTTAGAAGGTGGAAATATAATCCAAAGAAGCAAGTTAGTATATTAGTAGTCCATGCCCTGGATGGATGCTTTTTCTAGAGTTAAACCACTTGAATCTCAAGAGCCAAGCACCAGATTGTCATAAAGCTGCTCAAATCAAAGTACTGCGATTCGGGTCGGGAAAATAATGTCTCAAAGATCTTTTAATGTCAGTATCCAATAACTCTAAGCACTTTCCAATTTGGAACCAGAAGTTTAAATTTCAAATAGCAGTAGTTGCCAATTTGCATGAGATTGCGTCCATATTTTACGATTTTTTGGACGCCCATCCTCATCCTCCCTTTCACACTATCGCAAGCTGTTTAACGACCCCCTCTATGGTGATCGAAAGTATCATGAGCTACGTTAAAAAATTTGAAATTTTCGTAAAATAGAAAAATGCCCTGTTTGAATGGGGTATGGAATGGATGGGGTATGCCGTCAGCTATTACTCGACCTTTCATAGATTTCTCTGTCAGGCGTGGCAGTATGAAAATTCTTCTTTGATCATATCTCTCCAAGAATGTGGGCCTCCGACGCCATATGGAGCTAAAACAACGCGTCTAGTCAACAGCTTTCAGGGGAAAAAAGTTTACCGAAATCAGTAAAGACTTGATGAAAATATTGATGAGGGAGGCGATACAAAAATTACACACACTCTTCAACGGATCGTGAGTATTAGCGGGCGTAATTTGTGAATGATCCCAAAGCGGACTACAAGGAAACGTGCGGCACTAGTGTTGCATCAGACGTTAAGATGTTAAGTATTCGATCCATTTCGACACCAGGCTGCCTTCCACGTGACAAATTTTCATTTGATAGCACCATTAACACTGATTACATTCATGGAGAATCTGCCTAACGCTGCTAGAAGCATAAACACACTTCATTAAGACACATAAATTACTTTACAGTATCAGTACTCAAACAGTAGTCTAAAGAAAATCACTTCCAAAAAAATCAAACCAACGCACCACTGGCAATAAACTATCCTCGACTGAAACGTCAAAAAACGGAAAATTTTGTGAAACGTTTTAATAGCGTTTGGCATGCTATCCCAATCTAAATTTTACACCGTCCCATTTGTCAGACAACTTTAATTCCAGTAGTGCGTTGTTCAAACAAAAATCCGAAAGGCAAATACAATCTGACAAGATGATAAGAGGAGTTGAAGAGCGTTTTTTCATAAGGCATCATTCACTTTAAAGTATTTTATTCTTATCTTATCTTCTAACCTTTTCAAAATTTATTTGCCTTTGCGATTTGTATTTGATTATTTGCGTATCAATGTTTTTTCGGCTACTGATGTCGTAAAGTAATTTAAATTTGGTTGTGAGTATTAGTACAGTTCTTTGCAACTGTTTCAGATAAGTGGTACCACACCACTTTCTGGTGATTTGCATAGAAAATCAGAAAAGACCGTAGCAGACGCTGCGACGGAGGCCCGTACAATTCCGTATACCTAGCTTACGTATTGCTACTACTTACGAAGCCCTAGTACTCACGCAACTCTAGTGTGACCGAATACTAATCCTGCAAGGAGCAAGGCTGTATACTGAGAAGGTCTTGCCAACCAGGCAATCGGCTGACACATCATTTTCCATACAAAAACTTCGCCACAGCATAAAAACTCTGCTGTTGTGAGTTTTATTGTAATGTAGAAGTGCGACACCAATGAACTAAAAAAATGCGGAAGGCAAGACCTCCACAGTATATAGTCTTGGCACGAAGTACAGCCCCAAAAAGCTTATAGAGCCGTAAAGTAACGGCTTTAGTCTAGTCCAAGGCCCCACATTTTTAACAGAGATACAATTTGGACTTCATTTGCCGATCAAATGAAACCAAAATAATGGAATTCAAATAAAACTTAGGCGAGTTATTCGCAAAATAGTATATTACTATACAAGGGAAGGAATTTGATATTTCGTATCCAGATGAGTAAAAGTGTCCGAGGGCTTTAGCC